>JAXGGA010004089.1:0-92857 GCA_038373865.1 Uloborus plumipes | reverse complement strand
AGTCTCTAGAACACGTATTAAAAAAAAAAAAAAAGTTTAAAATTTCCGTATAATTCAGAGGAATATTGTAAGTTGTATGACATAGTCGAGTTTTTGCTGTTTTGTGAATTACGTCTGTAACAGGCAGTTTTTAATTTCTGTATTATTTTGTAATTAAGCAATCTGCACGCAAATTTAATGTAGCATAAACATCATCAAGTTACACTACAGGAAAAAAAATTGAAGACTTTCATTAGCCCAAACCAGAATTATTTGTGTTCAAAGTCTGCGATTGTTACGTCTGTAACGATGGAATTGCCCAGCTGCTTTCATTCTTTTAAAGGCTTAAAATATGATGAAAATTTTACAAATTTGTTTATTTGCTTTGCATATTCTATGAATTTCTTTAAAATCAGAAAGTGAAGCTTGTCCCAAGCCGTTTTGCGTAGTTTCACAAAGAAAAATTTGAGCTATATTTTATTATAAATAATCCAGTGATTTTTTTTTAATTAATTTTTTTTTATTCATTTATTTTTTTTTGTAGGATATCGTAATCTCTTAAAATTAATTGTCAATATTAATAACTTTAAACAGGTTATTTACTTTTTGCGCTGCGTAATTACTATGACTGACATAAAGTGCAAAAGGGGCTACAATTTTCTGCGGCTTTGGTCACCCATGGCACTATTCAGAGTTCCTGGTCTGGTGCTAGTAAAAAGATGCGTAACAAATAGTGAAAAGGGGGAAGCACAATTGTTGGGAAAATGTATGACATTATTCACAGACGGACCTTTCAATTAAATACAGGGTGTCCACTCCCATCGTGGACCAATAGCTAATTTCTAAACCGTTAGAGATAAGCATATAGTTTATTTAGGAAAAAATCTCCAAATTATGAAAGGAATTTTGGGTCTATTCACTGTTTTTCAAAAAATCAAATTTTGAAAGAGTTACGAAATTTAAATTTTTATACAGCCCCCCGTTCCTATCAATCATATTTAGTAAAACATTCTTGACACTGTAACGTTTAAAACTAAAAAAAAATCACTCTTCTACCACAAAAATTGACCGAGTTATGACGTTTTGAAAAATCAAGATTTTGAATGATTTCGCATGACGGTCCCTTAAGCGATCGCTCGATGACGTCATGAAATAATGCAAAAATCTTGATTTTTCAAAACGTCATAACTCGGTCAATTTTTGTAGTAGAACAGTGATTTTTTTTTAGTTTTAAACGTTACAGTGTCAAGAATGTTTTACTGAAGATGATTGATAGGACTGGGGGGCTGTACAAAAATTTAAATTTCGTAACTCTTTCAAAATTTGATTTTTTGAAAAACATTGAATAGACCCAAAACTCCTTTCGCAATTTGGAGATTTTTTCCTAAATAAACTATATGCTTATCTCTAACGGTTTAGAAATTAGCTATTGGTCCACGATTGGAGTGGACACCCTGTATATTCATGAATTTTTTCTTTTCTAAACTGGGCAAAATGAACTGTTGTTATGCAGTATAATACTGGCAGCCTAGGTTCCAAATAAAAGCTGTAAAATGCAAAGTAATAAACTGTAAAACGAGCAATTTTACAGTTTCTTACTGTAAAGTTAGAAATTTTGCAGTTTATTGCCGTAAAATTTAACTGTGTTGTACTGTGAAAACAACAGTATAATACTGGCAGCAGAGGTTCCAAATAAAAACTGTAAAATTCAAATTAATAAACTGTAAAACGAGCAATTTTACAGTTTCTTACTGTAAAGTTAGAAATTTTGCAGTTTATTGCCGTAAAATTTAACTGTGTTGTACTGTAAAAACAACAGTATAATACTGGCAGCCGAGGTTCCAAATAAAAGCTGTAAAATGCAAAGTAATAAACTGTAAAACGAGCAATTTTACAGTTTCTTACTGTAAAGTTAGAAATTTTGCAGTTTAATGCCGTAAAATTTAACTGTGTTGTACTGTTAAAACAACAGTATAATACTGGCAGCCGAGGTTCCAAATAAAAGCTGTAAAATGCAAAGTAATAAACTGTAAAACGAGCAATTTTACAGTTTCTTACTGTAAAGTTAGAAATTTTGCAGTTTATTGCCGTAAAATTTAACTGTGTTGTACTGTAAAAACAACAGTATAATACTGGCAGCCGAGGTTCCAAATTAAAAGCTGTAAAATGCACAGTAATAAACTGTAAAACGAGCAATTTTACAGTTTCTTACTGTAAAGTTAGAAATTTTGCAGTTTATTGCCGTAAAATTTATCTGTGTTGTACTGTAAAAACAACAGTATAATACTGGCAGCCGAGGTTCCAAATAAAAGCTGTAAAATGCAAAGTAATAAACTGTAAAACGAGCAATTTTACAGTTTCTTACTGTAAAGTTAGAAATTTTGCAGTTTATTGCCGTAAAATTTAACTGTGTTGTACTGTAAAAACAACAGTATAATACTGGCAGCCGAGGTTCCAAATAAAAGCTGTAAAATGCAAAGTAATAAACTGTAAAACGAGCAATTTTACAGTTTCTTACTGTAAAGTTAGAAATTTTGCAGTTTATTGCCGTAAAATTTAACTGTGTTGTACTGTAAAAACAACAGTATAATACTGGCAGCAGAGGTTCCAGTTTAAAACTAAAATGCAGGGGAATAAGCTGTGAAATTAGCAGTTTTACAGTTAATTATTGTACAATTGGAAAATTTTACAGTTTATTATTGTAGAATTAGAAAATTTTAGTTTATTACTCCAAAATTAGCTGCATTTACTGTAAAAACAACGTTCATTTTTTAGTGTAGCCGTTTTTGCTTGACGAATTTCGAGAATGAAAATAGTCCAATCGAGAATAAAAGCGAAACTAGTTTATTAAAAACCTATTTTACCCTATTTATTTACAAGTTATAATATTTACTGTTCATTGTATGAAAACCTAAAAGTATCCCCTACTTCTTCAAGAATACTCATTTCCTTTAGCGGCTCCATTAACTTAATAAGATTTGTTATCAAAACTAGGCGATACTTATTTCTAGATCCCAGTACGCATGCGCTTTGTACAAACCGATATCGATTAATGAAGTCAATCGGAAGTTGCATCAATAAATTCTCAAAGATAAGCTTTATCGATTAGTAGAAAATAACAAGAAGAAGAAAAAATGATTGCAAATCGAATTGAACTTCACTTACGAAAGTAATTTTAGCTACTTGCGAAGTTGAAGAGAGTTTCTTCAATTCATTGGAGAGTTCGTAATTTTTAAATAGAAATCGAAAAACATAAGCTAGTCAGGAAAAAAAGTTTTGAGAACACAAATTTCGATATAAATTAAAAAGCCAAGTCGTAAAAAAATCTTATCAAAAAAGTAATTATAAAGTAAGTGTTTTTAAGAAATGTAATAAATTATCTTCAAAGCTGAACTAAAGCAAATACATATTTGTGAGTTTTGTGCATTTAAAACTTTTCAAATAATGCAGGTTCAAGAAGAATTTTTGTGATTCAAGTCAATTTGAACACAGCTGTTAATAGATTTTTTTTTTTTTTTTAAATACTTGCTGAAAACAGATTTTAAATTTGTACAAAGTTGCAATATTTAGAGCAAATTAATGGTAAATAGCTTTTCTCTCTTTATGTGCAAGACATTTGTATTAAAACAAAAGTCAATATCGTTTTTTTTAAGTAAAAATTGGTAGCAGGTAAATCTTTTAAATTCCGAAAAGTTTCACCTCAAATAAGTTTCAAAATAAAATTAATTTTAAATAAAGTATCAAGAAAAGTTTTTCAATTCTAAAGATATTTCTATAAGCTTGTTTTACATTAAAACGTGTGAAATAAAAGAAGTGCATGATTTCTCAATTGTAACACTTTGTAGTTAATCACCTGTGGTTGTTGAAAATTGTAGTTAATCGTAATATCGTTAGATTTAAGTTAATTCTGGAGCAGCTAATAAAACTTTAATCAAAAATGTAACAGAAGACTTATAGGTACTATACTGCCGTTGAAAAATAAAGAGCAGTATCTGTATTTTTTTTTCCCCTTTTTTTTTCTTTTCTCATATATTTTACTTAAGCTTTACTGAGCAAGATTGCCTATTTGATTTTCACTGAATATAAAGCACAAAAAAGGTCTTATTGTTAGTATGCTATCCCAACGCGTTTCTTCAAGAATTTCAAACGGTTATTTCTGTAAGTACTGTCCTTTACATTAACCCGGCAGTATAGTAAAAGCTACTCATATAAAGCGGTATAAAGTTAGACCATGGGAGAGATGGCGCTTGGACAGGAAGCGGAAACGGACCACTTCATTTTGAAATAGGTTAGATTAGCGAGAACGCGCGCATTCACTGCTTACACGTTCTTGCAGATCCAACCTATTTCAAAATAAAGTGGTCTGCTTTCGCTTCCAGTCCACGCGCCATCTCCCCCTGGTCTTGCTTTACCCCCTCTTTCTTCCCTCAAATTTTTAAATTTTTTTTATTATTATTTTTATGCTTTACAGTTAACCTAACTATAAAAAAATCAAGTACAACAACAACTTTTGAGTTTGTAATCAAGAACTCATGTTCTCTTTTTACTTTTATTCGTGTACTTATTTATACTCTTTAGAGTAGAAAAATATATTTTTTTATATTTTATTTCCACATTTTTCCGCTAAATTTTCTCGTTCAAAACTGCTCGGAGTATAATCTCATCCGAGAAAAATAAATTTCGTATGCTTCAGTACTTTATCTTAGATTATTTATGTCTTTTCAGAAATCCTGCAAGAATGGGAAAGTCACCACCTGCCGAGCTCGGCGAGTCAATCCAGAGAAGATTCTTTGGGGGGTAAGCATTGAAAATTTTGCTCTACATCATATTCACTCAAATTTGATTTATAAGGAGATGTAACAACACAGCGTTAAATAAATCAAGATCGCCTCTTGATAACTTAGATTTTCGTTGATTCGGGGATTGATTTTGAAAGCATTGTACTGTGTCCTATTCAGTGGTCCGAAGTAGCGTGTTACAAGTAGCAAAACTACTGTAGTAGCTACATTTTTTTTTGTAGTTTTTAGTGTAGGGCACTACTTTAAAAAAATGTAAAGTAGCAAGTAGCGCGATACAAAAATAGTAGTTAGTAGCAATTTCTGGAAACTACTTTTTTGATTGTTAAAAAATAAAATAAATAAAAACATTTTTTTTTTAATAGGAAAGAAAGAAACAAGGTTAAATCGAATCGGATAGGTGCAAATATTACAAGAGTTCTCAGCGGAAGCAATGAGAAATAAGATTCATCAAAAAATGTTGACCTTAGACCCATTTTAACACCATATATCTTGCGGCAAATATTTGTAAAAAATTTAAAGAATGGCTTAAAAAACTACTTGGCGCAAAGGAAAAAATAGAAAGAAAAAAAAAGAAATAGTAATATACCATTCTTAGTAATATTCCATGTACAAATTAACCAATTTATTATAATCTAAACCATTTTTCAGATTTTTTTCGTTCAATTCCTAAAGTAAAACCGTATATGTTTTTTATTTATTATATTTTTTTTAAAGTAGCGAAGTATCGACTACATTTCAAAAGTAGTTTGTAGTTGCTACATTTTGAAAGAAGTAGTTGCAGCTGCAGTTAACTACATTTATTACAAAGTAGTTGCAGTTGTAGTTCGCTATAAAAAAATGTTAGTTTTTCCAACCACTGGACCTATTCACTCCACTTGATTAAGACTTGTAGGATAAGTAGATTGACGTTTGATAATGTGTGTGTTAAGTTGAATAGTAGAAAAAATTGAAACAAGAACAAAACTAGCCAATTTTCCAAGTTACCAACATCAATCTTCTAGAATCTGATCAATATTCTCTTAATTAGCTGAGGCTGCAAATGTATATCAAACATATTTTCAGCATTTATTCTGATTTCTAAACCCGAAATATGCCTCTCCCAACATAAAATCGTTTTTTCGAATTCACTCAAAAGTTTCTAGGGTAGAAACTGTTCAAAGTTGAGCGAAAAATTGTTCAAATCGGAAAGTCAAATGCGGGAATGATTTGCCCTCGCCGAGATCTTGCAAATAAAAATAAAAAAAGTTCGTTCCAGTCGGACTTTTCGCTCTAAAGTTACCAGAGGGGACCAGTTCAAAGTTGAACAAAGAACTGTTCAAAACAAAAAGTCAAATACTGGAATTGGGTCTCCTCGCCGAGATCTTTCGAAAAAAGCAAAAAAAACTTCGCTCAAATTAGACTGTTGACTGAAAAATTATTATAGGCGGGGGGACAGGTTGTTTGAACCGTTCGAAGTTGAACGAAAAATCGTTCAAATCGAAAAGTCAAATACGAGAATGAGAACCCCCATCCAATTGGTTGATCCACTTGTAGGTACGAGGGACTATGAGATGAAAAAGGGCAAGATCAAGACTGAAAAAGACTAGTAACAAAATAGAAATGATAACTCTTGACTAGGGATGCACCGATTAATCGGCAGTACCAATTAATCGGCCATAATCGGCCACTTTGCCGATTATCAATAATCGGTAAAATCAGGCCGATTAATCGGCGGATTTTGTTTATTTTTTAATATTACTTTTAAGGTACACCTTTACTAAGAAATTATGATGAATAAGTTTATTAATAGTAATGATTATTCTCACGCAGTCAATACGAAGTTTTGAATAAATTGAATTCTCCTATTTTGAATAAATACACATACACGATTTTGCAACACATGTGTCAATGCTTTTCTTTTTAGCATAGTGCTTTTAGATAACCTCTAACTTTCAAAGAGTAAAAGTCTTGAATCAAATTGCTACTAATAATTGAAAAGTTCAATTAAAAGTACCGTAAAATGGGGTGTATAGGAACAGCGGGGTCAATCGGAACAAAACTTCCCGACCGTACAAAGAAATTCTTCATAAATATACTATTGGGTATTTTTGGCCATCATTTTTTTTTTTTTAGAAAGGCAAGATTATAGTAAGTAGGAAAAAATTACTTTTGTCAATCTGGAAACGCTACTGACTTCTAAGGAGGGCTGCACGTGGAATGCTAGAAAACATCACATTTTCATAGACTGCAAAACTTCATATGCAAGAACAAACCTACTTATATTTTAAACCTAAGAGTGGTATGTTTCAATTATACATGTATCTGAACAACAGAATAGCACATTGGAATTTACATTTTTTATAAATTGTGTCATAAAAATGAAGAATTTTGAAAAATGCCATAGGAAAAAAAAATGCGGGGTGAATCGGAACACTTTGTTCTGTTGTTCCATTTCAAACTTATTTGAAGGAAACTGTTTGAAAAATCAAGATTCTAATCCCAATTCTTCTAATCAAGACAAGGACAAGGATTTATTACTGTTTATCCCTTCTCGTGAGCAACTAGATCTTAGAATGACAAAAAGCTGCAGATTTCAAAAGATTTTTTCTCCAGGAGACTTCTTTTCACTTAAAATACGCGGGGGAAAGTCATATAGACCTTATATAGCAAAAGGCCAGTACACAGACAGTCATGAATAAGCGTTAAAATCTTTCAGGACAATCCCCGAAACCCAGAGATTTCAAGAAACTAAAGAAAAGGCAGAGTTCATCCAAAAAGATGCTATGAAAAAACTTAAGCCAAGTCACAATTGCTAGTTTTAAGGACAAGTAAATATTTGTGGACGACATGAGTGACTTCCATTCATGTTTAATCTTTGTATTTCAATTCAAAAGCATTTCTAAAAATAACTTTTCATTTTTCATAAGTTCAAAATTATTTTGATTTTTGACAAATTATAAACGTTTTCTGGTATTGAAATTATACTTTTATTTGATAGTAATTATCTGTTCTTATTCTCCCCCATCAATATTACTCATGTTTGTGAGTCCTATTACAGGTTAAATGGAAAAAAATAAAAAAATTAACATGTGTTCCGATTGACCCCTATCAGCGGGGCGATTCGGAACACCCATAATTTCCTATATATTTTAATAATAACTGCTCAAAATGTTTTATCTTTGCTTGGAATATCAAAAGAAAAGCAAGACCGAAGATTTTACCCAGAAAATCAAATTAAAAAAAAATCTTTTAACTGCTTTTTTTGCAATCAAAGCTGAAAAGTGTTCCGATTCACCCCATTTTACGGTACCCCTAAATTACAGTGCTCACCACAGACTTCCCTCCTCCACCCACCCTTTTTAAAATTGTATCTCTAGTTAACATAATTGACAATGTGTTAATGTAACATTATCGACAAGATTTGAAAATTGGTTCTATGACATTCGATAAAATTTTGGCATCATTTTGGGAAAAGTAGGAAAACGAAAAAAAAAAAAAAAAAAGAATATCAGAAATAAATTACGTACTATTTCTAAACTAAGATTTGTAAAAGTCGGGAGAAAAAACAGTGTCGTTGAAATTGGTCGTATTAAAAACTGCCATCCTTATCATTAATCGGCTGATTATCAGCAGCCGATTAATCGGTAATCGGTAATCGGCCAATTTGCTTATCGGTGCATCCTTACTCTTGACATTTGCCATAGCGAGACACACACGGTGAACATTTTTCTGTATGAAGTTACAAAGAACCTAAAACGGGTGTAATAATTTCCCATAATCACCAGAAATACAGTCGACGCTCGATATAACGACCATCTCCGTCCGACAGAAAAGGGTCTTTATAACGAGTGGTCGCTATAAGAGGTAGAAAATAGAGTATATTGGGACAAAGTTGGGCTTTTCCCACCGGTCGTTATATTGGGATAGTCTTTATAACGAGTGGTCGCTATAAGGGGTAGAAAATAGAGTATATTGGGATAAAGTTGGGCTTTTCCCACCAGTCGTTATATTGGGATAGTCTTTATAATGAGTGGTTGCTATAAGGGGTAGAAAATAGAGTATATTGGGATAAAGTTGGGCTTTTCCCACCGGTCGTTATATTGGGATAGTCTTTATAACGAGTGGTCGTTATAACGAACGTCGACTGTATATCCTTTCTTTACCCCTTTCCACACAACGCTCGTGAGATTCCTAATGAAAAAACATTGCACTAGAAATCTCTTAAGTAAAAGATACCACACACAGACTCACGAATAAGAAAAAAATAAAACTTCTTCGCTCCTAATGCGAAAGAATTTTTACGGACTACTAGTTCCCGAAATGTCTATTCTGTAATTTCTTTAATCCGTTGTTTTGATGCTCTTCTCTTAAAAGAATAGTTTCCTCACAGGCAATTATTTCTCTTGAAACTAAAAAAGTAATATTACACATTTGGAAGAAAAAAAAATCAATTCAACCGGTATTTTCACACCATTTTTTTCTCAAACTCTTTGTGAGTAACATGTTATTCGTGTTGCTAGTTTTTAACTTCTAGAAATGTTTCTAGCGACAGTATGTTTTTATTATGTTTCTAGAAATTGGAAATCATTTTTCAAGTGTTCAGTTACAGTTTTCTGGAGAAATTTTAATAATAGAAATGGCTTCTATAAAAAAAAATGTAGAGGAAATATTTGAAAGAACATTTTGAAGAAAGATTAGAATAACTTTTTATAAAAGTGGTTTTGTATTTTTTGAATTTTTTACCGCTATAATAAAAATGTGCCAATTTTTCAAGCAACCAAAAAGTTATTCACACACTGTTAAAAATGTCGGTTAAGATTTAAGCTAGGTTTGTATTTCCTTTAATGTTATGGAAAAAACTGAACATTATTGTAAAAAGAATAAATGTTTCTTTTGGAATAAGCTGCAGTGAGATTTAAAAAATTTAACTTAATATGAAATTTTACAAAAGTGTTAAGTGCCAATAATTTTCTTAAATTTATGATATGGGTTATCTTCAACTAAAATATTGTTTATACTAACCACAAAAACCACATTTAACATTTAAAAAAATCTTGCACTGGAAGAGGACAAAATTGAATTATCAAGCTCATGTCGCATGCAAATTTATTGGAAACAGGTGTAAAAAGTTTTTAAGATGAAACACGTTTCAAAGTTCCTTTCCTCAAAAAGTAATTGAAAGTATAAAAACAGAAAGTTTTACTTTTTAAGGAATTTAATGTTACGTTACTAAGAAAAAAGATAAAGTGTTTGAAAACATTGATCGTGTTTCTTTGTTAATTTTCTCAAAAAGTAATTGAAGCTATAAAAGGTGAAAACCTTATTTTTATAAGAAATTGAAGTTAACTTATTAATTATGTAAATTTACCGAAGGAGAAAAAAAGTTAGTTAAAATATAGAACGAGATGCAAAGTGAAATTGCTTAGAAAGGATTTGAAAGTATAAAAATGGAAGTATTCGATTTTGAAAGACTTGGGTCAAATTACTGACTGGTCGGCTTTTTTAAAATTACTGAAGAAGGAAAGGTTTTTTACACGTAAAAATTACTTCAAAATTTCACTTCTCAAACAGTAGTAAAACTGGTGAAAATTTAATTTTCTCCCAACTGCATAAAAACAAAAACATGTTTTATTACCAAAGCAGTAATTAACCACCCCTAAGCCAGGCTAAGGCACAAACATGCAATACGCCACCACCTCGTTTATTCCATACATGGACGAGCTGAAATATATTCATCCTGTATTTAGCTGTCCAAACGAGCTAGTAGTATCTACTTATATTAAAAACTGAGTATCTTTCTCACTATCTTTCTTTCTAACTATCTTTCTATCTTTCTATGTCACGCTTCTTTCTCCTGAACGCCAATGAACTGAAAGTCGAACCAGGTACCGATAGATAGGTAATTTTTCAAGCTTCTTTAGTTTCAATTGATATAATTATACGATTTTAATTAGCGAAGATATCAATTAATAAGTAGTCAAATTTAAAGCGATTAAGCCTAATAAATGATTAAATATGAAATCCATTCTTGCAAACCGTCGTTCCTATGAAACGGTGATAACAATGATAATGAGAATTTTGAATGAAGGCTTAACTAAATCAAACACGAAACTCATAAGCGGACCACTTACGTAGAATTTTTATCGCTAGCTACTGGTAATATTTTGAAACATTTATTTGTTGAAGAGCCATCTACTTATATTAAAAACTGAGTATCTATGTCTGCTTTTTTTCTTTGAGCGACCTGAACTTACTGAAACTTTCCTCACCATCTTGAAGGCGTGAAGCATCTCAATAATTCGAATGATTTTTTTATATAGGAAAAAAGTAAAGGCGTGAAGCGCCTGTAAGCGAGCCGCCTTGGCGGGGAGTAGTTTCTTTAAATTTTTTTCTCACTACTTTCAGGGCACGAAGTGCCCGTGCAACGCCGGGCCACGTGCGTGGTATGTCTTGAAATCGAATGAACATTAAATTATATCAAATAATATAATTTCAGAATGAGGTAAAAGTTAGAGAGGGGGGACGTTATGCATCAGCATGCCGCAGGAAGCTAATCTAGCTGCCCTGGCAGCTACGTCTACTTATATTAAAAACTGAGTATCTTTCTCACTATCTTCCTTTCTAACTATCTTTCTATCTTTCTATGTCACGCTTCTTTCTCCTGAACGCCAATGAACTGAAAGTCGAACCAGGTACCGATAGATAGGTAATTTTTCAAGCTTCTTTAGTTTCAATTGATATAATTATACGATTTTAATTAGCGAAGATATCAATTAATAAGTAGTCAAGTTTAAAGCGATTAAGCCTAATAAATGATTAAATATGAAATCCATTCTTGCAAACCGTCGTTGCTATGAAACAGTATAATAACAATGATAATGAGAATTTTGAATGAAGGCTTAACTAAATCAAACACGAAACTCATAAGCGGACCACTTACGTAGAATTTTTATCGCTAGCTACTGGTAATATTTTGAAACATTTATTTGTTGAAGAGCCATCTACTTATATTAAAAACTGAGTATCTATGTCTGCTTTTTTTCTTTGAGCGACCTGAACTTACTGAAACTTTCCTCACCATCTTGAAGGCGTGAAGCATCTCAATAATTCGAATGATTTTTTTATATAGGAAAAAAGTAAAGGCGTGAAGCGCCTGTAAGCGAGCCGCCTTGGCGGGGAGTAATTTCTTTAAATTTTTTTTCTCACTACTTTCAGGGCACGAAGTGCCCGTGCAACGCCGGGCCCCGTGCGTGGTATGTCTTGAAATCGAATGAACATTAAATTATATCAAATAATATAATTTCAGAATGAGGTAAAAGTTAGAGAGGGGGGACGTTATGCATCAGCATGCCGCAGGAAGCTAATCTAGCTGCCCTGGCAGCTAGTATTGTATAAAGCAGTGAGTAACCGCCTCTAAGCAAGGGCTAAGGCAGAAACATGCAATACACCGCCAACTCGACCAGTCTTGAGCAAAGGAGTGTCAGAGGGGACATGATCCAGTTGTTTAAATTTATCAAAATGAATGATGTTGATGGGCTAAATTTTTGTTTAGAAAGCAGGACAAGGGGACACTATTTTAAGCTATTTAAGTCTCAGGCAAACCTAGAGGTGAGGAAAAATTACTATTTCAGTAGGGTTGTGAGTACCTGGAACAGCTTACCGGAGGAGGTTGTTATGAGTAAGGGAGTTGATAGCTTTAAGAGGGCCTTGGATATTTATTGGAGATTGTAATATTCGACTAGGACCAGCCTAGTTGGGCCTAGAGCCTGTAGCTGGTCGTCATCTTTTGTATTTGTATTTCGATCCATGGACAGCTGTTTCGAGCTTATTCTGCTCTCATCAGCATGGAATACGAAAGTAGTCGAGTTGGATGCAAAAATCCTCTTATATAGCAAAGAGAACCAAAAAAACTGGTAGCTAATGTGAAATTAGAAATACCAGCGTCGCTGGTATTGTATTGCAAGTATATTGTATGTTTCTGCCGTAGCCCTGGCTTAGGGGTGATTACTTACTGCTTTGGTAATAAAACATGTTTTTGTTTTTACGCAGTTGAGAAAACTTAAACTTTCACTAGGTTTCGCTAATGAAAATATTGCGTTTAATTAACGAATTTCGAATTACTCACCTAACGCGATAGAATTGCCCTAGCTGGAAGTTTCCTTGAATTTCAATTCTTACTCTATATGATTCTCTTATTTTTGAAATAAAACATTTGGACACTGTAAAAAATGAATGTTGTTTTTGCAGTATAATAGAGCTAATTTTATAGTAATAAACTTTAAAAAGTGCTAATTTTACGGTAATAAACTGCAAAATTGCTAATTTTGCAGTTTATTATCGTGCATCTTACAGTTTTAAACTGGAACCTCTGCTGCCAGTTTTATACTGTTGTTTTTACAGTATAATACAGATAATTTTTACGGCAATAAACTGTAAAATTTCTATCTTTGCAGTAAGAAACTAAAATTGCTAGTTTTACAGTTTATTACTGAGAATTTTGAAGTTTTAAATTGAAACCTCGGCTATTTTTACAGTATTGTGCTGTAAAAACAACAGTTCATTTTTTGCACTGTATTCCTTCGTAAATAAATGTATCAAAATACAGTTTCAAGCAATGCAATTGCAAACAACGTTAACCCATTAATGCCTGACATTTTTTTTTTCAAAGATATTTTGTACACTGGTTACAAACAGTGTTTAATGGACAGGAAAAATAATTAAAAAAATAATATGTAAAAAATAATTGTTTTATTACGGAAAGAAAAATCGTCCCTTCAAAGTTACGATAGACCCCAGAGGGTACATACTTTGTTACTAAAAAATTTTTCTGCCTACGATATAATATTTAAAAAGACATTGTATAAGAAGCAATAAAATCAGCAATTAACATAAACTGGGAAGCTGGAAATAACTTTGAAAACTTAGCTTTTTTTCTTGAGATTGTGAACGATGTCATTCTTGATAAAGGTCATGTTAAAACTGATACAGAACACACTTTACAATGGTTATGTGCTGCAATCTGTTAATAACGAATTGAAACAATACCAAAGTAATAATTGAACACTATTATTTGGTTGAAGTGTTCATTTTGGAGAAATTCAAACCCTTTTTAGGACCGTCTCTAAAAAGGGACGATAGGCATTAATGGGTAAATAAAAATATCTGTTATCATAACACCGCAAACCATAACAAAGTTTTATCGTAAAAGATATAATTTAAAGATAAGAATAAAACCTCTTTTTAGATGCAAAAATAGATTCATTAATCTTCAAGCGCCCTTCCGTAAACCATTATTCAAAACATTTCAAAGCATTTTTTAAACTTCTTCTCACAACTTACTTTGCAAAATTAAAGCCGGTTCTGAAACTTTGTGAAAATTTCAATTACCGTTAAAAGTTTTATTTGCTTCCCGTTGCAGTGAAACGGTAAACTTTGATGAAAGGAACTTCTGCGAAATTTTAGCTAAAGTGCAAACATTGAACCCATTGGAAACAAATGAAAAAGCAGATAATTGAACGACTAAGCAAATAATCCACGCAAGATGAAAGTTTGGTTTAATTTTGCTGCGTTTTTTCAACGAATTATCTTTAGAAATGGTTAATACAAATGGAATTTGTTTAAAATTGGAGATCGAACCTGTGAAAGCTTTTTTGCATTTTCTGTAAGCTTTCAATTGTGTTTTCTTCTGTAGTCGTTGCAAGTTTGTGCTTTTGTTTGGAATATAGAGTTAAAAAAATAAACTCAATAGGAAAAATACTTTTCCAGTTGCAGACTTCTGAATTTTTTCATAAAAGTCACTGCTTAAAATGGTTTGGACATTCGCAACAAATTTCCTTAAAACTTTTACTGGAGAGATTTCAAGAAAGAAAAACTCATTTTTTCAACAATAGTTTCAGAATTTTTTTTTTTGCAGAAAATGTGAAGTATTTTTTCCCGTCTCTCTCCTTTTCTTTTTTATCCTTTCTTTCTCGCTTTTTCATTTATTTATTTATTTATTTATTTATTTTGAGTAGCAGTTCTCTTATTTTTTTTAAATTTAGAGCAATATGAATTTGGATTTTTTAACTAATTGCCTATTTTACTTTTTTAATATTTTATTTCATTTCATCATGAACTAAAACGAATTATTACAAATGGAATTTGTATTTTTTAACTAATTGCCTATTTTACTTTTTTTAATATTTTATTTCATTTCATCATTAACTAAAACGAATTATTAAAAGATCGGTCATTACAAACTATTTTCGCTATATTCTCTAAGCAGCTTGCAGTGAAATTAGATGTTTGATTTTTTTTTAAGAAAGGTCCCAAGTAGCACACTTCGTTTTTTATAGGTTGTAAAATGATTATTAGCGTTGTAACAACTGCTTAAAAACGTTTATAAAACGTTTAAAGGTTATTTGTGCTACCTGGGGTTTCATCTAGCACAAATTCAGAAATGTCAAACTAAGATTATAGTGTGGTTTTCCCTAAATTCCTAAATTGAAAGAAATCCAATTTGGGCTGTTGATTATCACTGCGTCATTTGTTGTTGTAGATGTCTCTGTTAGTGAAAAAATATAAATGAATAAAATAGAATAAAGAAGTCATGAAAAAATGGAAAAGAAATGAAGAAAAACACATTGGGGTCGTTTTCGACCCCGCGCGAGCGCTCGTGTGACAAAACATGGCGCGAGCTCTCGCGAGTTAAGCGGTTGTTACAACATTAATAACCATTTTACAACCTTTAAAAAACGAAATGTGCTACTTGGGGAATAGTCCATTTCATCAGGAAGGCTCTAGGTTATATAACATTACGCTACATGCAAGGAATTATTATAATAATTTAAAAATAGTAATGGTGGAAAAGCACCAGTGAATAAGTTTCCACTCTCCTAGAGGGATGTCGTTCATTAAATGTATTGTTTTGGCAACTGTGTGTAGAGGACGCTGGCCGTAGCGAGTCGTCGTGGTGGCGAGTTTGTTTCTCTACCGAAAGCGGCTTGACATCACTTTCATTTCGAAGGAAGCCCGTGCAGCGCCGGGCCATGCAACTAGTGATGAATAGCCACGCTGGTGGTGTATTGAATGTATTTCTTCCTTAGACCTGGCTTAGGGGCGGCTACTTACTGCTCAATACAAAAAAAGTTTAATTTTTGCATCATTAATTATTTATTTGGGCAAAAACCTATATATAGCTAATAAAACAAATCCAGGAGATACCCAACAGAGTTAAAATGGTATCCACGCAGCCTAACTACGAGAATCAATTCTTTAAATTCATTATTCTCACAAGATTACAAATCTAATGGAAAAAAAATAGTTACCTCGAAAATTTTTAGAATGCTCATTACAGCCGAAATGAACACAAGAAACTGCTATTTTAATTGCATCCTTGAAAGATTGTTTTTTTTTTTTCCCCTTTCTTTCCAATAGCAACGCAGTAACGTGGATGTGAAACGCAATTTCCCCTTCTCTTGGGCAAACACGATTAAGACCCGGTATTTATCTAAGAAGTTAATTAAGGGAGGCTTCCCATTTCATTAAGCATTTAATCCATAACGAGAAAAATCTGAATTAGTGCTTTCTTTTTGTTTTGTATGAATGAGCAAATGGTAATTTTCAATAGTTCAAATAATTGGGTTTAATCACGGAAGGTTCACTGCTTCTCTCTTTTAGAAGTGAATGTAAGAATAATATTCGGTTCCTTATCTCTCTGTCTCTCTTTGTCTCCCCCCCCCCTCTCTCTCTCTCTCTGATTGCATCTCTACGGCTGTTGGCAAAACTCCTGGAATGCCCGTTTGTACTGATATAATTGAATTAACAGTGTTCAAAAATAAAGAAACTGTCACTGCTTTTACATAAATCAACTCTCCCCCTCCCCCCCCCCTCTCTCTCTCTCTCTCTCTCTCTGATTGCATCTCTACGGCTGTTGGCAAAACTCCTGGACTGCCCGTTTGTACTGGTATAATTGAATTAACAGTGTTCAAAAATAAATCAACTCTCCCCCCCCCCCTCTCTCTCTCTCTCTCTCTCTCTCTCACATAGCTTAGTTCTAAATTATTTCAAATTTGCTTTTTCACTTCTAGACACTCTTAATATCAAGAAAGCAAATTTATTTTGCGCTAGAAAAAAAAGGAACTATAACACGTAAATGATATCAAGTGTATTTTCTCAACTGATAACAATGCGCATAACTTATTAGCACTCGTAACTGCATCATTTCACTTTCATACACAATTAAATTCTTTAAAAAACAATATTGGTCAGTTTTAAGTAATTAATTTTATGTCGGAATATGTTTGTTTTTACCAAACATAGACCACTTCTTAATTCGCATACTATTTCTAACCTATCTATCAGCACTCATCTTCACAAAGGGGTAATTTCTTTCTTAACAAAATTAATTAATTAAAACAATTAAAAATAATCTGTATAAGTATTTGTGTGATAATTAATGTAACCCTCTAAACGGCTAAATAAATCACTAAACAACTATTTATTTTAGATGACTAAGGTTTATCTTTTGAAATTTTTCATTTGTTAAACAAAAGACCATTGATGAGATAAAATAAGCATCTTCTTTATCGCCTAAATTGATGGGTATCATCCTTCAAACCTTTCAACGCAACAAGAAAATTGCTTTATTTATTTAATCATTTATCACAGTCTCATTTTCATGCTTTAAAAGTTAGCTAATTTGCACTTCATACTGTGTCATACGCAGCATCAACGCTTCTTCAGAAATAAATATTTAAACTATCCATAAAACTTTCCTGAACAAGATATTCAGATAACAATAGTACTTTGAATCGGCGTTCTCAACAACAATAAATTATCGTCAGGGCAATAGATAAACCTTTAAGACAATGAGAAAACTTTCAACCTTAAAAATAGAGTCGTTTATCTTCTCACTTCAGTTCAAAGTCATTACTCAAAATTATTCAAACGATTTTTTTAGGGTCAACGATTTCTCACACAAAGTTGAAACTTTCTGATAGTTTAGTAACATTTTCAATTAACCGTGAGAGTTTCATTTCTTTCTTTCTTTCTTTCTAGCGATAAAAATGCAAAATTCGGAGGAAAGAAAAAAAAATTGAAACTTTAGTTTAAACAAATGTATATATTTACCCATAGATAGCGAGTAAAGCAGAGTTTTATCGACTGGGTAAATTAGTAATTTAAGCTCAGTGAAACGTTAATTGCATTTTCACACATTTTAGTTGCTACCATTTTCTAAGTAGTTAAAATTAATTGACTTTTGCAACTGCAAAAAAAAGTCAAAGCACAATTGAGTCTTTAATGTATCTGATGTAGCCTTTTTTATTTTCCCTGCCGTTAATATTTATTAACATGATAAAATATATCTTTTTGTTTTCAATGTTTGGGGATGCATTTAAAAACAATTGTATGCTATTTTAAAATAATTTTTAAACCTTTTGTTTCATGTACTTTAAAAAAATACTTAAAAGTTTAATAGGCTTGAATTTTAAAGAAAGGACAAAATAGAGTTTATAAATACGAACGTTTTTATTAACATTTACATAAATATTACTGCAGTGGGTTTCGAACCAACAACGATGAATTATAGATGTTATGTGATATCTAGCACAATAAGCAAATGATGGCCATCTTAAGTAGTATCATAGTACAATGTGCTTTACACAGCAGATGGCCATCTTAAGTAATATCATAGTATAATGTGCTTTACACAACAGATGATCATCTTAAGTCATATCATATTACAATGTGATTTACACAGCAGATGGTCATCTTAAGTAACGTCATAGTGCAATCCGCAAATGATGAACATCTCAAACTGTACCATAATGCAAACAGTAAATGATGGTCATCTTATACGATCTCGTATACTGTCAGGAAAATCACTTTTATACACCACATTATTCCTCATTAAAAAAAAAAAAATCGAAAAAAGAAAAACGAAATTTTTCCAATAGTTATTCTCAAAAATCGAAAAAATAGTGAAAAATTCCGCTGATTCTTGGCACACATGCATATTTGTCGTTTTGTCTGATTGACTGTAACATCGACCTACACCTACAGTGTTAAAAAGGAATGTTGTTTTCACAGTATAATACAGTTAATGTTATTGTAATAAACTGTAAAAATTGCTAAATTTACAGTAATAAACTGTAAAAACTACTAATTTTACAGTAATAAACTGTAAAATTGCTAATTTTACAGTAATAAACTGCAAAAATGCTAATTTTACAGTTTATTACTGGGCATTTTTCAGTTTTAAACTGGAACCTCTGCTGCCAGTAAAATACTGTTGTTTTTACAGTATAATACAACTAAATTTCACAGCAATAAACTGTAAAATTGTTAGTTTTACAGCAAGAAAC
Organism: Uloborus plumipes; assembly: GCA_038373865.1. Classification (NCBI taxonomy): domain Eukaryota; kingdom Metazoa; phylum Arthropoda; class Arachnida; order Araneae; family Uloboridae; genus Uloborus; species Uloborus plumipes. Next base: position 73,755 of record JAXGGA010004089.1, on the reverse strand, counting down.
TGTAAAATTGCTAGTTTTATAGTTCATTACTGTGCAGTTTATACTTTTAAATTGGAAATTCGGCTGCCACTATTATACTGTAAAAACAACAGTTCATTTTTTGCAGTGTACGCCAAGAACATAAACTGCAAAAAAACGAACTAAGTGAATTAGGTCTTGGGTTTGGGCATATTTTGGCCGCTGTAAGCTGGATCCAGCATTTTAACGTATATTGAAAGCACAAAATACGCTCGTGGACAAAAATTGAGGAAGAGACGGTTTTTCAATATATCGTTTTACGAAAGATTTCTAAATCAGTGACAATACTACTATAGGATAACAAAGACGGAAGAACATGGTAATCTAAGCAACACTTCCCGAAAAGAAATCAAAAGTGTAAAAATGAACTTTATTGAAAAAGTAACCCAGAGCGCAATGCGATGGAAAGTCAACATCTTTGTACACATGGATTCAAGGTTGTGTTTAACTAACCATGCAGTTAACCCTCGTGGGTCCCTCCAATTTCAGTTACACTCAAGACCCTTGGGGTCATAAACGACCCCAATGCTTCTTTTAATTAACTCATTATAATTATTGAATGTTACATGCATTAAGTTCACACACTTTTTAATGCTAAAAAAACAAAAAATAAAAAGATACAATTAAAGTAAAATATAGTTTATGAATTAAAATTATAATTTTAGAGCAAAACTTACAATAACTGTAGATTTATTTACATCTATTAGACCTGAAAAAACATGATTTTTTGCAAGTGAATTTCAAACACTTATGACATTTTTCGATGCATTTTCTGTCCAGTCCTCTTGGACAAAAGTTGCAACGTCCTCTTTTTTTGGCCTTCTGGGGAAGTGACCCCAAGGGTCTTGTGTGCAAAAAATGCAATTCGGGAAAAATAAAACACAATTATAGCATTATTTTGAATAGAAAACTAGAAGAATAAAAGCCACAAAATGCCATTAAAAACAAATGGTTGATTAACAAAATATATTAAACAGAAATTGCATTGGGGTCACATATGACCCCAAGGAACCCACGAGGGTTAACAAATACAATTTGAAAATTTTAAATTCTGCAGAAACACAATTGTCGCAGCAACGTCTTGACGTGTCCAATAGACGCTTTAACGTGGCAAAAGAAGCAATTGAATGGCGAGAACTATATCAGTGATAGATTTAAAATATTTTTTTAATGCTTCACTGTAATACAGAAGTTTCACTGCTACACTTTTAAAAAAAAACTGTTGTTTTTACAGTTTAATACTGGCAACAGAGGTTCCAGTTTAAAACTGCAAAAGCACAATAATAAACTGCAAAACCAGCTATTTTACAGCTTATCAGAGTAAAACTAGCAATTTTACGGTTTAAAACTAAAAGCACAGTAATAAACTGTAAAACTATCTATTTTACGGTTTATTACTGTAAAACTAGAAATTTTACAGTTTATTACTGTAAAATTAGCAATTTTTACCTTAAAATTAGCTGTCTTATGCTGTAAAAACAACAGTACAGTACAGGCAGCAGAGATTCCAGTTTAAAACAGTAATATGCATTGTAATAAACTGTGATTTTACAGTTTAATACTGTAAACTACCAATTTTAATTTACAACTGTAAAATTTAACAACTTTAACAGTTTTAAAGTACAGTTTATTAGAGTAAAATTACTGCAAACTTAGCTGTATTATACTGTAAAAACAACGTCAATTTTTACAGTGTATAGTGTCGTGTCCCAACAGTATACTTTTTTTTTCATTATCCAAAGACAATTGTCCTAAAAGCTCCTAGAATCTTTTCTCAAACAAAAATAAATGTAAGAGATTGAGGTTTTTCAATTATTCAGTTAAAGGGGTCTTTTCTTTTCTCATCTCTAACGACCATGGAAATTGCGTAATCGAAAAACTTAATTTTCCTATTACCTTGGCAAACACAGTTGCTGAGAGGTATTTATTCAGTTGAAAAGTTAGATTAAAGTTAATCATCGCATTTCATTGAACATCTTATAAAAATGAAGAAATTTGATTCAAGAGTATCTTCTTTTCTTTGATTTAGTTTGATAAATCCTACTTGAAAAGAGTTGATGTTTTAATGTTAAAGGGAAAATATGCAATTCTTCTAAAGAATTACATTTGGGTAAAAGGTTTTTCTTCAAAGAAACCGATGCTTGTTAATTAACTTCCTTTGTTGCTGTCGTTGCCATCACATTAAGTCAGATTACATTTTTCATCCCTTTTGAGCTGTATTCATTAGTTTCATTGCATAACTTAATTCATTAGTTGGTGTTATTGCAATTATGAATTCCGTATCTCTTGTTATTCTTATCAGTCATAGCCTGATAAAAATCTGGGAATCACCAACATTAATCTATAACGAAGCATGTTTGCTAGGGATATTTTTGAAAATGTTGATCGTCAAACTGAAATGAATAATACTTCTAATGCAAAACTCAAAATGGAAATACCTTACGTAAGTCTAGTTTAACAATGCAGTGATAAACTCGTTGCAATTGGAATGAAAAGAGCTCTTTATTCTTTTTTTTTTTTAATCTATTTTTCCAGAAAATCATTTACTGATAGGCAGTTCCACTGTAACGGACGTAACGCCCAAACTTTAAACACGCATAAGTACAATTTGGCTCGACAAAAAACTACTATTTTTTTCTCCAATGGAACAGGGTGTTATTTATAATATCCTACATATTGGTTTGGATGTACAAAAGATAACAAAAATGTTTAACCCTTCACTGCACGATTTTTTATATTTTCATAAAAGAAATCATTTGTTACCTTTTAAATAGCCCTGAGTTCAGGAAAAATGAAGAAAAAAATTAATCTTAAAAATGTGCACCAAAAATGATGTTTTAATTGTTTGTTCTATATATGGCACAAAGCACATAGCATATGCTTTGTATGCCGATAAGTGTAATAATCTACAATGTGTTTTGCGCCATAAGTGGTATAAACAAACTTTCCACTAAGTGTATTTAAACATTTTTAGAACAAAGGAAATAATGACTAAGCACACTTCTAACGGAAATGCAGACACTCTTTCTTTCAAAAGCAAGAACTGTAATACCTAGACTAGTGCAGTTAACTAGTGCATAAAAATCACACTAAACTGTTATAGCAATGTTCCAGAAGGGGCACAAAGCTCAGTTTAACTGCATTTAAAAATCATAGGAATATATGAGGGTTTATTTGGTTTGTGCCAGATCTGGCACACCGTGCAGTGAAGGGTTAAAGTTTCATTATTACGTCCGAAACGGTAGCCCTGATTAGGGTTTTTTCCAGAAAAAACTGCTTAAAACAGCCTTTTTAAACCTGATTGCTTTTGATTGAACTGGTTTTGAAACTAACTACCTGATTTTGAAGAAACCGTTTTTTAACTGCACTTTCATGTGTACTGAATGTATTCTTTTACAATGTTTTGCCCACAGAAATCAACAACAATCCAACTCTAAACCAAACCACCAACGACACCCAGAAGGAAAAGGCGACCAGCAACGAGAGTTCGGCCGACGAAAACTGCGAGAAGCAGGACGACGATCGAACACGGGACATCGTGACGTCGACCTGCAACTCCGCCAGGTCCACGCCGGACAGAGAGTTCGACAACCAGCAGCACTGCACCCCCAAAATAGAGAACTCCTCAAGAACCACGCCGACAATAACCACGACCAATCTGACAGAGGGTCACTTGGGGGAAGATTGGAGACCGTGGACACCAAAGACGAATAATAACTATTTGGAAAGGTAAGCACTTTCGCTCATTAAGCGGTTACTTTGTAATCTTACCCATTTATGCCCAAGTTTTTTTTAACATTTTTTTTTTTTTCAATTTTTATCTTCTTAAAACTCTTACTTGGGGCCGAATTCAAGTAAAACACCATTGCAATCGCTTCGAGGCAATCGCAATAGACCAAAATTGCAATCGCTACTGGAAGTCGAATTACATTAGAATCGCATCTCGTAGCGATTGTAACATTTCACTTGAATCCTAATTTGGGAACTTGCGATTGCATTGGTGAGTTGCGATCGTCCGTGTTTCACTTGAATTCCTGCCTTGGAATGGTTTACATACACTTTAGGCTTAAAATAGTTCGCCGTTGCCAGATTTATTAAGTTATTTTACGTCCTGTTTATGGGATATTTTGCAGATATGTGAGCAACATACGACCTTACTTGACTTTACTCGTGCAAAGTAACATTATAGAAGGCATCTGTGATCAATTTTAAGCAAATCATTTTGAAATAGTTTGATTTTATGAAAAAAAAGGTCGCAAAAAAAAACTTACTTTCCGTGGCTACCCATGCTGGATCGTTGCTTGACTGATTTGTCCGAAAATAGCTATCAATAAATAAACTCTGATGTCCAAATAGTGGCTCTAACTGGTTTTCTACCAGGGACTAATTAACTTGTGAAAAACAGCTTTCACCCATTGTTTTTGTATGCAGTAACTAACAAGCGTCCCGTTTTAGGATACTGGGCATAAATGTGTTAAGACAGGGATAAGGCAGAACTACCTGCAATATACAGACAGACTACACAGCAAAAAATGAGCCGTTGTTCTTACAGTATAATACTGGCAGCCGAGGCTCCATTTTGAAATTGTAAAATACACAGTAATAAACTGTAAAACTAGCAATTTTAGTTTCTTACTGTAAAGTTAGAAATTTTACAGTTGATTGCCGTAAAATTTAGTTGTATTATACTGGAAAAACAACAACATAATACTGACAGCCGAGGTTCCACTTTAAAGCTGTAAAATGAACGGGAATGAGCTAAAATTAGCAATTTTACATTTTATTGGTGTGAAATTCGTTATTTTACAGTTTATTACTGTAGAATCAGAAATTTTTACAGTTCATTACTGTAAAATTAGACATTTTACAGTTTATTGCAGTAAAATTTAGTTATATTATACTGGAAAAACAACAACATAATACTGACAGCCGAGGTTCCACTTTAAAACTGTAAAATGAACGGTAATGAACTAAAATTAGCAATTTTACAGTTTATTTCTGTAAAATACGTTATTTTACAGTTTATTACTGTAAAATCAGAATTTTTTACAGTTTATTACTGTAAAATTAGAAACTTTTACAGCTTATTACTATAAAATTAGCTGTATTATACTGTAAAAACAACATTCATTTTTTACAGTGTGGTTATGACATTCAGAGATTGCAGTAACGTCCTTGTTATGGACTCATCCCCAAGTAGCACACTTCGTTTTTTAAAGGTTGTAAAATGGTTATTAACGTTGTGACAACCGATTAAAAGCGTTTATAAAACGTTTAAACGTTTTTTGTGCTACCTGGGTCAGTATGGAGAAAAGTTACCGAGCATGAAGTGCTGCAATGACTACTACGATAACTGTTTATTCCATACTGATGAGTCCATAACAAAGACGAAACTGCAGTCTCTGAATGACAAAAGCGGGCTGTCGGTATCTTGCAAGACATTTGGCCCTTATTTTGAAAAGTTTTTTTTTTAGAAGAAGAAGAAGTATGGAACGTAAAATCGTAAAATGCATAAACTATTTGTTAAGTTAGCAAAAGTGGCAAAAAATCCAGGGAATCAATGTAATTTAAGTATTCTTGTTGGCACAGTCGTTTAAAAGTATTTATTTACTTATTTATTTTTTCAATCAAAGGCCGCTTGTAAATTTCTTACTGAAGTGGTAATTTTCAGTCTAATAATTATAGCAGGATAGATGGGAGGAAAATTTTAGAGCAAGGTTTTTCCAAGTACTATTTTTTTTTTTTTTTAACAAAAGGAAAAGCTGAACCTCAGTCTTCATCAGTGACCGATGTCCAACAAAAAAAAAAAAGAAACAATTATTTTTCTTCTAATCAATTCCGTTTTTCGTCTTTCTTTCTTTTCCTTTTTTTTTTCCTCTTTCTTTTGTGATAAAAAAGTAATCTGTATCCCTCCATTTCACTTTTCAAGGCATAAAGCCATAAGTTTCGCGATATCGGTTTCATTACAGCGTTCGAAAAAGTGTCGAAGAAAAGAGGTGCCAAATTTTATACCGGTTTACTTTTTCCAGCAAGGAAATTCGATAGGTGTCGTTCCCAGCTGGCTCGTTAGCAAACCTAATAACGAGTTTCGTTAAACGAAGCAAATCCTGGAACAGAAAACGTATTCCGATAACAGAAATCTTGAAACGTCCCGTTACCACGGAAACAATGACTTGGATAGAAGATTTTTTTCACATTAAGCAGTGTAAAGAAAAAATGGGAGAAACCTCAGTGATTTCCTTGACGTTGGGATTAATATGATAGCACAAATTATTTCTCAAAATTTTCACTTTCTTTTTAATACGCTTTTATTAGTTTCACATGTCGGTTAGTTTGTTTGTTTGTATGTATGTAACTCTGAATAAAAGAAATAATTCACATTCTTTACTAATGTAAAAGTAATATATTAAAAATTATTATTAATACTAAATGCTGAACTATATTTACATGCTGATGTATTATAAGTGCTTCAGTTGTTTGTATGTAACTCTGAATAAAAAGTGAAATTCGCGTTCTTTGCGAATATAAAAGTAATATACTTAATTTTATTAAAGGCTAAACTATATTACATGTTGATATAAGTGCATGTAAATTTAGCGGATATTCAATACTTTTGAAAGTCAAGAGGGAGCTCAGAGTACCATGTGAAATATGTTGATTAACTCTAAAAGGGTATTTTTTAGATTTTTTAATTATATTTTAAAATTATTAATCATGCTAACCAAATTATTCTGTAATTATGAAGGAAAGTCAATAAAATGGCCTAAATGGGAACATTGAAAATAATTTAAAGGAAAGAAAACGGTTTTTCTTTAATGTTTTAGGAATCTTTTGTGACTCGAAGTAATTGACTTTTTTTTCTTTTTGGGAGTACATTTACTGCTATGTTTACACGCTATTTTTTATGGCCATTGCTATTTTTTTTACTAAAATTGCAAATTAGCTGAATATGTTAAGTTTCTGTCGTTTTATTGCCACCAGACTGAAAATTGAGGGTTAAAATGATAATTGACAAGGATTTTGCTAGCAGCTGAAAATTAAATTTCAAAAATTTAATACAATAAAATAAAGCCATCAAACAACCAAATGCAAGTCAAAACGAAAATTCAAACTTTTTTTCAAAAACTTAGTAAAAAACTTTAAGACGTCTTCGTAATTTTATAACACTTAAGTCTATATGAAAAAGCACTTCCCAAAATGTATCTCCAAATTTATGCAGTGCCACTTTGATTTTTCCTTAAAATGCATTTTCCAACGAATTTCAACATTCTCCTCCCATACATTATTACAATGCAAACTTCATTCTCCTACCGATACTGACAACCAAGATCTCATAATAAATTACCGTACAGCAACTCCAAAAAGGAAGATGCAGTAGCTCCAAATGCTTTTAGATAAAGAAGAGTGTTTTTAAAACAGTACAGGTATCTTTTGTTCAATCGGAGGACACATACCTTCGGATGCTTGTAAGCTCTTGTCACAAGTTTTGAATCTGGAGAACTATTTGGATTACGGCCCAAAGTGAGATTTAGTTCAAACTGCGATTTCTTATTTAGTGTTAAATAGGATTTCCGTGTAAGTTTATATTTTTGCTTTATTTGTCACTTTCGCTGCGACTTATGGATGAGAAAGAATTTTGTTCTGGGAAGCGTTTTCTAAAAAGAACTTGAAGAGGCATTTGAAAATGAAAAGAAATGTCTGGACATTTTTAGAACTAATGTGTGCAGAATTTGGTCTGATAAATGGTATTTCTATTTAAATAGAGATACAGTAAAATCCCATCGCAGCGAATGCCAATACAGCGAAGAACAGTAAGCTCCCGATTATCCGCGGAATAGAGTGCACGGTAACCGCGGGTAATCCGAATAATAATAAAAAAAAAACTATGCTAATTTATGCAACAGCTAAAAAAAGTCAATAACACAGAGCACACACATTTAAATCATAGGTGAAACTGATAGTATTGAATGAAAAAAATATCTTTTTAAAGATTTTTTAGCTTTTGAGCTAAAAACGACCAATAACGCACTAGTTATTTTTCTGCATTCAGTAAATCAGCACAATAAAATAATGTTTAAATTAGTTTAAAAAAACTAAAAAATACGTTTTAGATGCACATCAACATTTAATATAATTTAATCTTTGGTATTAACAATGGTATTAAATATATTACTTTTACATTTGTGAAGAACGTGAATTTATCTTTTGTTCAGAGTTACATACATGCATACTGCAACGAGAACGTAGCACCTTCAACTTTCTTAAATAATCATTTCAATCTTGAGAAAGTAACTATAAATTTATTTACAAGTATGTACACTTATTTACAATAGGAGCAGGAAACAATAGCTAAACATCCAGCAATGAGGTAACAAACAGTACACTGTACTCTCAATAGTACCTCAGCACCACGTAGCTAACGTGAACAGTAATTAAGAAAATTACAAAAGCAAAACAACCATTCGCCCGATCGAATAGAACGAGTCTTCCAGACATCAAATCTGAAAAGAACTAACTAACTCTGTTCAAGGCAGTTGTTCAGCTATTTATCCTCGGAAGAAAATACAACATTCCAGCAAAATCCGGAGTATTTGATTCATTCAAACTTAAATAATCCATTCAAGAAAATTCTAGTGATAAAAAGATTTAAAAAAAACCCACGATATTACAGCTCCGAGCGAAAATGTCTTCATGCTTATTAAAGTTAGGGTAAGTGCAAAAACTACAAAATGTTACAGGGTCGGTATACAAATGGTAGAAGTGATATCTTCAGATACCTTTTGCAATATGTCGCCAGATAAAACCAAAACTTGTGAAAATGCTGCAAGGCAGGAAAAACAAGAACTATTTACAAGATTTGTAACAATACATACAAACAAACGAGCCCGCATGTGAAACTAATAAAAGCGTATTAAAAATAAAAACAAAAGTGCAGAAGACCCACGAATAATCCGAACCGTGGATAATCCAACTACGGATAATAGGGAGCTTATTGTAATTTCAGTGAAATGAGTATTCATTCTCCTTTTTATTGCCATTATGTTGTTTAACTTTCATCACAACGCATTCCCGTTACAATAAACTAAGTTAATAGTTCCTTGAAGTTTAATACAACGGGATTTAAATACTCTTACGAAAGTTTCTGAATTTTATACAACAGTTTTGAATCATTTCTGTACCTCAGAACCAAGACTAACGTAAGTCCATTTTTGTAACTTTTCAGGGGAGGGGGAAAACGATTGCCGGACGCATGCAAAGGATGGGACTCGCGCTCTTTTAACGCAGCTAAATAATTACGAAGGAATTTGTTTCTAGAATACCGTTCTCGTGGGTCGATGCGGAATAAGATTCTACATACAATGCACTAATAAAGTGAAATTCGCCATTTTTGGACTTACGTCCTTCTGGTTCAGAGGTACAGATTCAGAGCTTTTGAATGGGAAATAACAAACGCTTCTTTTTTCTGATTCAGATTCCGACCCGTAGACAACAGTCCGGAAAAAGTGCTGAGTCCGTTCATCCAGACTTCCAAGAATCGGAACTTGCCCCCTCCGGCTCCACAAAGCGAAAGCAGTCGCGGGGACCCCGGGGAAATCCCCGTGGAGTCCCCTTTCTCAGATATCTTCAGTGATTCTGGAGATGAGTCGGAAACTGGAAGGTAAATTCCCATTCAGAGCTGCATTTATCAAAACAATGTATATTTACAATATGTATCGCTTGTACTTACATGTACATTGTAATATATTATATGGACAAATCTAGCCTGGTTGAGTTGAACGCAAGTAGCAAAATATTTTATTACTTCACCATACAGTATAAGCTGTGGGGGAGAGGGATATCAAAATAAGTTCGTTCCGATTGCCCTCAAAACTCATAATCGAGCCCTGGAGAGAGTATAGACATAGGGTACTGGGGCAAGTTGACACGGATTTTTTTCAGTGAATTTTCTAATTTTTATGTTTCAGTTAAGGAAATTTTAGACGTTATGGTCTTATAAAGCAGTAATTAAAGTTAAAATTTGTGCATTCAATTTTTGCCCTGCTTGTGTATTTAAGTGCCAAAAAATAATTTTTAGGTCAATTTCTGCTGTGTAAACCTGACCCGTAACCGGGGCACATTTACGCAGTTTCACTTACTAACCCAGTCTCACTTACAGAACAGCATTTTTCATTATTTTGACACCTAACAGTTATGTTAGTTCTTTGAGCATAATGTCTTAATTAAATTTAATAACATTTTTGTTCATACGAATACTGTTCTTAAACAAGGATAAAGTTTGGCTAATATTCATACATTTGTTCTTCTTACTTTATAGTAAGCTTCAATAATTTCAACACAAAATTTAGTCAATTTAGCAGAAAAAAGATTATCCTCCTCAGATGGCTATATCAACGCTCGACGGAAGCTAAACAATTTTTGAGAGTACTTGCTAGTTAGCAGCATCAATCTGTTACGACTGGTGACACAACAACTATAACACGTTTCGAAAAAAGGGCACTGTATAAACGTGCTCCGGTCTATCCCATTGCAGAAAATTCAATGTCTCAATTCGTCCAGAAGGAAAGGAAGAATCTTAAGTTGCGACACTTTTGTTTAACTTTACCCTAGCTGGCTTTAAGTAAAATTTGTCGCCTGAATTGCTCTCTTCCTTCCAGTGACATGGAAGAAGACGACGACCACGAGGACTTCTCCAGGGGCCTGGACGCATTCCTAAAAGCGGTGGTGGCCCGCAAAAAAGAACGAAGAGTGGCCCTGGAGAGGTACTCCTTGCAGTCGACGCACGTGGGCATAGAACACAGGCTCATTGCCGCGGCCACTTTCAACAAGAACTACAGGTACCTAATTCCGAAAGAATTTATTACTCTTTTGTTTTTCGGAACAATGACGATTGCTAATTCCGAAAGAATTTATTACTCTTTAGTTTTTCGGAACAATGACAATTGCTAATTCCGAAAAAATGTATTACTCTTTTGTTTTTCGGAACAATGACAATTGCTAATTCCGAAAGAATTTATTACTCTTTTGTTTTTCGGAACAATGACAATTGCTAATTCCGAAAGAATTTATTACTCTTTTGTTTTTCGGAACAATGACAAATTGCTATTCATTTTCATTTTTTACCACAGTGTGTGATTTCTTTTTCGGATTGGACTCGGAGCCTGCCACCGGGTGGGTGATCCATTTACGAATACTCACACGCACCTACAGGAACACACATATACACAAACACACACGCACGCACAGAAACACACACAGAAAAATATACACGAGCACACACACATTCCTATCGCAATTCGCGATTGCAGAAAACTTAATTTGAATTCAAGATGTCAATTTTTTCTTTTTTCTTTTTTACTTTACAACTCATGCAGAACATAACATTTGCATGTATTTGAACTGCTTAATTTTTCAGTAGATTTTAATGGGTTGTATATTTTGTGATTATAACCATTCCGCACAAGTGCATTAATATTATTTTTAAAGAAAATAACATTCAGTAAATTTCTAAATTGTGTTATTTCTCAATTTTCTTTTATTATACTATTATCTTTTTTTTTTTTCAGAATTCCAGGAACTAGAGTTGTGTACCTTTCACTCCTTACTGTCCGGAAACGATTTCGTAGATGTGGTATTGGCAAATTTATGCTGAAGGTAAAATCAAATTTTATGCTTCTTAACAGCAATATAATGCAAATATGATCAATTTATTACGCATTCCATTCAATTTGCAACAGCAATCGTAGAGTTTGTACCTCATTTATGTCCAATTCATTTCACACTAAAAATAATATACTTCGTGTAATTTTGAATTTTAAATTACTTAAATAATGAGAAGGAAATTAAACATGCGGTGGAACGACTTTGATATACCCCCCCCCCCCCCCCAAAATCGGAAATTTGGCGACTTTTTTTTCTCGGCAAGCAAAATTCCTGTTTTTGTTGTTGCCGCAAAATTTTAATAAAAAACTCCGAAATGGTGCAAAATACAAGAAAATACGGTGCGAGTCTGGAATCACCCCCTGCTTGGCGCTTTTTCCCAAAATCGCCAACTCTCCACTTTCACGCGAGCGTCACGAGTTAGTAAACCAACGCGTCAACAAATTTCAATTCCGTTAGCAGCAAAGAAAAAATTGCTAGATTTGGCGCATTATTGCCATTTGCTGAATAAGGGAGTGATTCCACATTACCCGAAAATACTAAATTTGGCAACAGCAAAAACCTAAAATGCTGAAAAAACCTAAATTGGCAACGCCAAAATAAGAAACAGCAACCCGAGAAAGTCCGTAGAGAGTGCCAGATTTGGCGCTTAATTTTTAGGGGGGGGGGGCATATCAAAGTTATACCCATGCGGTCAACTTCTATAACAGTTTCCTTTTTTCCAGAAACTAAAAAGCCCTTCACAAGTGGGACCATATGACGCCCTTGTAGTGAGAGCTGATCCAGCAGCTTTGAACTTCTTCCTCAGAAACAGCTTCACCGATGACTTAATATTGAACAGTCGTTTCAGGTATTGTTGAACATGGTTCGGCCATTTTTGATTTAAACTTACCGCCTCGTAATTATCTACTAATCACTTTTCGCTTTCTCGTAGTCTCAACTGTAAACTTTCCATACATGTTCACAGTTTAACTGTACATGAACTTAACTACCTTTTCCTGAACAAAAAAAGTAATACCTCGCAGGGTGTAGTTGTAGTTACACATAAAAATACACAATGATTTGAATAAATATTTAAAAAATGTTGCGGAGTACAATTTAAGATTGCAAGGCAGAAAGAAAATAAATAGAAATAAGAAAAAAGAGCTAAGTACCTTGAACAACGAAAATTTCTTTAGAGAGAAAAATAAAAAGTGATTGAAGTAAGTTTTTTTTTTTTTTTTTTTTAAGGGCATGAAAAAGTATTGAGAATGTTTTGGTATTCGAGTTAAATCTAACATAATTGGATGTTATTGAGCCATGGAAAAATATAATGTTCAGGTGACCCAGTTATTTGTATGTAATGAAATGCAATTATAAATTTAAGTTTAAAAACAGTTCAACGTACGAAAGATTTTATTGCACCAAGTACAAAATAAAATTAGTCTCAAAAACTCGGCTCTCGATTACAACCCGTTCGAATCCAGATAACTCGACCACATTTTTTGTTTTTATATACAGAAGCCATCAGCTTCGACATACACGAGGACTGCGTACTATGCGCCTTGCCTCCTGACAAACACAGGACAGATTTACGGCACAGAAAGGTTGAAATAACATCCATGGGCAAGGCGGGACTCGAACCCGCGACCACTTGCTTACGAAGAGAATACTCTTCCTCTACTCAGCCACATTTTAATCGGATAAAATAAAATTTATGAACAGAAACAGTTAAGTTCACATTCCCCAGCTAATACGGCATTTTCACAAAATCGACAACTATTCGGTCCGCTTTACAGTTCAATGCTTCAATAAGAAATTAGTGCAATCCTGAAATTTTAGCTGCAGTCATCTTACTGGTGATAAGTTTCACCTATGTAATGGTACTTTTAAAAACTGGTGTTCATAAAAGCACCATTAAATTAGTAAAACATCACCAATAGGATGGTTGCGGCTAAATAATGTATGCTAGATTAGACTACTTCTTTGGTGAAATATTGGATTTGATTTTTAACAACGTAGGACGTAGGTCACATTTTCGAAATCAAACTGAGGGCGGAATTCAGGTGAAACGCTGCATCTGCATAAGTGCGTTGCATACGCAAATTTTCTGGTTTTCGGATTCTTGTAAAACGTTGTTTGTGCAAAAGTGCCAAATCGGAGCTTTTGCGTAATCGCACTCTTGCAGATGCCACGTTTCAGCTGAATTCCGCCATAAGTAACAAAGTATAAATGTTTATTATGGAACGCAGCTTTCTGAGCGCCTAGATAGCAAAGTGTAATCTATGTATGAAATATATGCAGATATAATACTCCTATTTAATTTCTCTGGTTTAAACAACAAGTCTTAAATCTTAAAATTTCACCTAACGAAAATTCTCTTTCAGGGAACTGGAAGTGGATGGATGCCCGAAAGGCACTCTCTTGTGTTACTTACCTCCATTTGACGGTAAGTAATTAACTTTATTTCAGCCAAATGATTTCTTTGACTTTGTTTTAGGAACAGAAAAGGCGTTAATGCACGATATACTAAGATCTTAAAATAGTAGTTTACTGGGTTTTTGGACTTAGGTCGCAATTACCCCCAGATTTGTCGGAGGTAAGTAATGCGATTAGTTCAACCACTAATTCTAAACCAAATCAAAAATGTTCCGTGAGCAGACATACAATAAAAGTTGCTCCATAATAACATTTCTTTCTTCTTTTTTTTCTCCAGAAATTTAGCACTAAAACGTACGGTGACAACACTCTCAAATATCAGTTTTTGTAAATCAAATTGTTGGCCAAATTGTAATGATAGCAAAGCCCCATTAACCTCTGAAGTTAGGAGAAGCTCAGTCTCCTGTAGGGGCCCTCCACTTTTTGTTTAGGGAAAATTTTCTGAAAACTCTATGCCCATTGAAACAAACTCACTAATGCTGCAAAGAGTACACCAAAGAGGACCAGTGGAATTAAAATTAAAGTTTGGCCCATATGCTTGCACTGTAATTCTCAGCGAATAAAGGCGGTTTCTCATGGAATCAGATTTATCACTTCACAAAATTAGTATAAAACTACATAGCAACACAGTTGTGCCAAACTTTAATGAATTAGTTATCTTTAAAACCGAATTTCAAAGCCGAAACTAGCAAGGGCGTATTTAAGGGGGGGCCGAGGGGGCCCGGGCCCCCCCCGAAATCCAGAATTTTTTTTTCAAAAGAAGGTGTTCACTTCGAGTTTGCTCAAAAAAAAAAAAATCCTTAAGAAAAAAGCCCACTCTCTATTAACATTGTTTTCAAAGGTGTATATAAGGGAGGGCTCCAGAGGGTCTTTCCTTCCTATACCCTCCCCCCCGAAAAAAAATTCGGATTTTTTTTTTTTTTTTTAATAAAGTTAGTTATTATATTATTCGGTTCAAGTAAACTCTTAGCTTGAAATACATAACTAAATAAATAATTATTGCTAATAATAATTTGTTAGATGACAACAGGCAGTGGTGCAACCTAAGGCCCCTCCCTATATAGACAAGCAGACGCATCAAGATTAAGTTTGACCACTTTGGATCCAGCGCGTGTTTGAGGGTTGTCTTTTCTGGCGAGTTATCGCTTTTTGGTAACTTTTCACGTGAATTTAACAAAGCTTGGCAATGTCCCGAAACTTTGCTTTGGTATCTCCGCAACAATGAAAAATAAAAGTAAAAGTAAATGAGTTGGATCCAAAGTAGTCAAACTTAATCTTGATGCGTCGGCTCGTCTATATAGGGGCCTTACGTCGGCCTGTCTATATAGCGGCTCTAGTGCAACCCAAGAGGGTCAGAGAGCCCTTGCGATTTACTCGAGAGAAAAAAAGAACGTGTCTTGGGAAAATGAAGATATTTCAATTAGAAAACGCATAGAAAAAATTCTAATCATTTTGAATAGAAATCTTTAAATGAAAAATATTCAACACATGTAGATTATTAGTCAGCAAATTACGTTTCTTTCTTTCTTCTCATTCCCCCTGTTTTTCTAGTCAGTCAGGAAATAAGTCTTTAAAGTAATGCTACACTCAATAAATTTAAAATAAAGTGTAATCATTCCTCCCCAGCAAGAAATTTAAAATAAAGTGCAATCATTTTCGGTTTTAGTTTTTTCACAAATAAATTCCAAGCTTTCAGCTAAACGAAACAAAAAAAAAAGAAAAAAAAATCGAAAAGAGGTAGAAGTCCAAACCGGCCGAGCTAGAAGGGGCACGTAATTTTCAATCTCTATACCAGTGGTGAAATTAAAGGATAGAGTGCTTCTCAGTGGCGGGTTTAAGGTAAGAAGTCGAGGCCCGTATGTCCGCCAAGCATGAATTCAAAGAAGGCTCATGACCCCCCCCCCCCCTTAAATAGTCCAAAGAGATTTTAAAATTTCGCTTTTACAAAATGTAATTTAATTGCAGTTTCAAGACTTCAATATCCAAAAATTTTCGGAAGAGAGTTCTTTTCCCGCTTCTTCAATACCTTGGTCAAGCATTGCCTCAAATGTCATTTTAGAGATTTAAAATTCAAACATTTGACGGTAGTTGATATCCCCCTCACTTCTCTAAAGTCTTTAGCTCTAAAATGTGTTTTTTGAAAAAAGAGAGCTCCCTTACAGTCTCTATGCCCTAAAATTTCCGGAAGAGTCCCTAAATCCTTTTATTATCCTAAATGTTGTCAGACGAAGCCTAAAAGCAGTTGTTTCTATCAAGAATCATGGCGTAGGCGGTGCTATTGAATTATTTTTAAGGAGCGTTTTTAAAAGGTTTTGTTTTCTTTTTCTTTCACGTGTGGCTTTCGTTTTTAAAAGGGATCTTTGTGGAATTCTTTGATGATAAGTTTTTGCTCTTAGATAATGGGCACCTCTGCTAAAAGTAAAATTTTGAACCTTCACTTTCAAAAAATAGAGCTTAAAATTGCATTCTTGAAGCTTCAATGCCGCAAAATTTCGGGGCATAGCGCAAGAATCCTACCTCTTCTCTTGACGGTATTAAAGATAACCTAAATAAACATGTTTTTAAAGCATTAATTTCGAAACATTTTGGGAGAGAGTCCTTGTGCTAACGTTACTACCAAAGATGGTCTAAAGAAAAGATGGCTTAAGGTTTCAATTTTGAAAATTTTCTGAGAGAGATCCCTAATCACTTTTTGTCCCTTAACGTCTCCAAAGAGAAAGCGAAATGGCGCATCTATGCATCGAAAATCTTTCAGGGGAGGGTCTTTGAACTTTTACTTCCCAAAGATAACTTAAATGAGACTTCAGTTTAAAAAAAAAAAGAAAGAAACTCATCTTCTTTTCTTTTACTCTATCATGAAGAAATATATCCTGAGTTATGCTTCAGTGTCAAAATATTTCAGGAGAGATGCGCCGAGTCTTCTCAATTCCTTTAACGTCACTAAAGATGGCCTGAAATTGCGTGTTTAGAATTTAAGTTTCAGTATCCCAGAGGAGTCTTGATCCTCCAACGTCATCAAAGGTAGCATAAATAACTTCAATTTTGAAAAAAGTTTTGGAGGGAATCTAAAACTTCGTAATTTTCTATCTTTTCCAAAAATTACAATACTTTAATTCAATTTGAAAATTTCTACCAGCCTTACAGTAATAGCGAAAAAAAAAAAGAAAGTTGGGAAGGGGGGGGCTAAGCTTGATTATATGGGCCCCCTCCGAAATAAAATCCTATATACGCCACTGGAAACTAGGATTTTTAAGCAGTTTTCCAGTCATTTTTGGCCCCTTAAAATTTTGAAGAGGAAGCTCAAGCTTCCTGAGACTTTTGAATAATCAGGCTCTGGTTGTGAAAAATTTGAAGGGGGGGTGAATTTGCGCCATTGAGCTTGGGGGGGGGGATGGGCACCCCTGGGTAGGTACATATGCACGTGCTGACAGGTTGAAAAAACTGCTCAACATTCATTCGGGAGTGAGCAAAATCCAAATTTAGACTGAAATTTGAATGCTTTTTTTCTCTTTTTTTTTCGCAATGACAATACTTCTTTTGCTACGTAAAAGGAAGTAAAAAAAGTCGTAGTAAGTATGAGAAAACAACTGATTATTTGAACGATATTGTTGTAGCCCTTAAATAAAGTTATACAAATATCAACCATTGTTTTTTTTTTTTTTTCACAAATTATGTTTTTGATGAGTTATTCTTCTCACAGCGTGGTTAAATTCGAAATCAGCATCGTTATTCATCGTCTTGTTAATCTCGGAACAATTTGCCCCACCCACGGAACAACTTGCCCCAAGGCGGGATTTGTTGTTCCCTTACGGCTTTACTTGTTGTGAAATTCATTATTAAAAAATCTTACGAAATACAACTCAAAAAACAGATTGTATGTCAAAGGGACATATAATACTAGGTTTTAACCTCGGAATATTTATTTTAGAACCAAGTTTTCAAAACAAATTTTGAGCTTAATTAAAAAACGAAGCTTTTAGCCCCGCTCTCCCCTAATGTATTTAATACTATTATTAGTACTAAAGGCTAAACTATATTACATGTTGATGTATTATAAGTGCATCTAAAAGCTTTTTACTTCCTTTTACGTAGTAAAGGAAGTATTGTGATCGCGAAAAAAAAATCACTCAAATTTGAGTCTAAATTTTGATTTTGCTCACCCCTGAATGAAAATTCCTAATTTTTTTTGACCTGTCAGCACGTGCATATGTACCTACCAACATATAAGCAGCCGAAATTTTTTTTTCAACCACCCCCGAGTTAATTACGACGAGTTTTCTCGTGACGTCTGTATGTACGTGTGTGCGTATGTGGGTCGCATAACTCAAAAACTATATGCTGTAGAAGCTTCTAGCTTGGTATGTAGGCTCTGAGGATGGTCTAGTTGTGCACCTCCCCTTGTGGTTGCATTTAAATGTTCCCAATGGGGTGTTTTACCCCTTTTTTGGGGTAAATCAGTGTTAATTTCAATGCAGACTCAAGTGATATGAATTGGCGCGACCACTTGGCGATATGTCGCCAAGCTTTTGGTCGCCAAGTGTTTGACGCCAACTTGGCGACATATCGCCAAGTTGGCGACAAATTTGGCGAAAAAATTATTTTTTGAATATGGGTTCAACTTGGCGCTATTGGCGATATTTTGCGAAAAATTTACTGAATGATTTTAAAATCAGCAATATTTAGAAAATTAACCATTGTAAAATATTTTTTGCATTGTTTCGTGGCAGATTAGAGGAGTAAATATTAGAATTGTTACCTTGCTCACTCCAAGCACTTTTTTTAACACTTAAGGCAACTGCTAAGAACTTTACACGTAAAAGGAAGTAGTGGGGGGTCCATACCAGATTTTTTTACTTCCTTTTACGTAGTAAAGGAAGTATTGTGATCACGAAAAAAATTTCACTCAAATTTCGGTCTAAATTTTGACTTTGCTCACCCCTGAATGAATGTCGCGTAGTTTTTTCGACCTGTCAGCACGTGCATATGTACCTAACAACATACAAACAGCCGAAAAATCAATTTCGACCACCCCCGAGTAAATTACGACGAGTTTTCTCGTGACGTCTGTATGTACGTAAGTGCGGATGTATGTGCGTATGTGGCTCGCATAACTCAAAAACTATATGTCGTAGAAACTTCTAGCTTGGTATGTAGGCTCTGAGGGGGGTCTAGTTGTGCACCTCCCCTTGTGATTGCATTCGAATGTTCCCAAAGGGGTCTTTTACCCCTTTTTTGGGGTAAATCAATTTTAATTTCAATACAGACCCAAGTGATATGAACTGGCGCCACTACTTGGCGACATGTCGCCAAGCTTTTGGTCGCCAAGTGTTTGACACCAACTTGGCGATATATCGCCAAGTTGGCGACAAATTTGGCGAAAAATTTATTTTTTGAATTTGTGTTCAACTTGGCGCTATTGGCGATATTTTGCGAAAAATTCACTAAATGATATTAAAATTAGCAATATTTAGAAAATTAACCATTGCAAAATATTTTTTGCATTGTTTCGTGGCAGATTAGGGGAGTAAATATTTGAATTGTTACCTTGCTCACTCCAAGCAATTTTTTTAACACTTTAGGCAACTACTAAGAAATTTACACGTAAAAGGAAGTAGTGTGGGGTCCATACCAGATTTTTTTTTTGACTAATTTAAAGATTATTTTAATTTCAAATAGCAAAAAAAAAAAAGTTTTTTCTTTTTGATTTTGCAACTATTAACAGAGTGAAAATTCAAAGAAGGGCATGTGAATGTGTGTGGCCTTATTTTCTATTTATTTATTTTATCCTTTTTCCCCCACGTAGGCCATTATCCTCCCCTTCCAGGAGCCCAGGAATGGAATAGTGCCGATGCAATGGTAGCAATGGAGGAAGAAGTAGAAAAATGGTATGAATGAATAATTACAAAATATAATGTACAAATAAATAATTATATATTTACAAGTTTGTTGCCAGGTATTATCATTCAACAAATGTTTCAATCTGCAAAAATATTTGTCGAATTTTTTCAAATCAGTGGTTCTCAACGGGGGCGATACCGCCCCCCGGTGAGCGGTGGGAATATGTTGATGGGCGGTGAGCATATTTTGGGCGGCAGGGGGGCGATGGACATATTTTGAGCGGTAAGGGGGCGGTGGGTGTATTTTGAAATGTCCTTGTAGGGACATGTTTTGGGCGGGTGCGGAAGGAAACCCTCATCTCTTTATTTTCTGTGGTTATCTCCCCAACCCTGATCTTTCTCCTAACGTCATGAAGGATAGCATTAAATTTGCCAATAGCACTTAAATTTCAGGAAAGTTTTAGGCTTAAGGTCCCCCGTTTCATAGCATAACTACCTAAAATAGCCTAAAAATGTGTTTTATTGATGTCCATTTGAAAATTGTTCGAGGAAGAGTCCTGAATCCCTTCGCCCTCCTTGCTCACCTAACTTGGACAACCAGATATATATACTACTAGCTGACCCGGCCACGCGTTGCTGTGGCTAAGGTATGGGTTAAACTATAATGTTTCAATAGAAACGAAAAATTTTATTATCATTATGGAGATCAACTTTATATAAATATGAATTTGAGGTCAAAATATGAAAACAATCGAACAAAAATTTCCTAAGTTTGCTAGAAATAAAAAATCAACAAAAAATGTAGCATTTTATTACTTAGAAATATTATATTCAGGCTTGTAACAATTGAGTTAATTAAAAATTTGCTAATTGCTATTGTAACATTTTATTTTTTAATAAAACATTTTATTTTTTAATAATGTAGGTATGGTAGATAATTAACCAATATTATTTGTTATTTTTTGAATTATAAGCATTTTTCATTTCAGTTTAACTCAACACTAATCGGTGCGCAATATTCTTTGTTAATCTGTCTTTTGTAAACAAAAATAGATTGGACGGTTTTCCCACACGGGAGCAAGCGACCTATAGTTGCCCATGGGAAAAGCATGGATTTTCTAAATCTAAACCGCAAATTGACATTGTTTGTCCTTGTGACTTATTAATGGACATGGCGAAGGCTAAACGAATGGGAAACTGTAGACTTTTGAAGGGTATTGAAGATTCTGACGGTGTCATTGGGATACGTGGCAACAGAACTACTTCATCTTTAAACTTGCCAGTCAAAATGATTGCCTCAATAATGTTCCCGGTGATTTTTTTGATAACTAAACGCGTACCATTGCATAATCTCGGTGGATTTAAATTATGTAGAAGAACTATGGGTAAACCCATTTTTAGCCGCCGATTATGTGGTGGCATTCCGGGTATGTTTAAAGAATTTTAGTCAAGAATACAGAAAAGCTGGTAGCTAAATAGATAATTTGCAATAAAAAATATATTGCGGTCCTAAATTGAGATAAAAACTATCCTATCATTTAAGTTGGACCAAACTGAAACTGCGTGCAAAATTTGGTTAAAATAGGTTCAGTAGCTGAGGAGTCCATTGGACACAAACACAGGGACACGTAATTTTTATATATTATAAGAAAGATTATTACTTGTTTACTGCGCTCCAGAAGCTGCCAGAACGTGTGCTTTATGTCGCTCAGCCATGGAGGTGTCAAAAAAGGCTTAGCCAAGAACACAGAAAAGCTGGTAGCTAAATACATAATTTGCAATTAAAAATACATTGCGGTCCTAAATTGAGATAAAAACTATCCTATCATTTAAGTTGGACCAAACTGAAACTGCGTGCAAAATTTGGTTACAATCGGTTCAGTAAATGAGGAGTCCATTGGCCACAAACACAGGGACACGTAATTTTTATATATTAAGATATTTTTAATTGCGCTTTAAAATGTCACTTTTAAAAACTTCGAAGGAAAAGATCCCGAACCACACACCCCTTTATAACCATAACATGGCTTAAAATTTCGTTTTCAGACATTTCCGTCGAAGAGCTATGGAAAGCTTCATTCTCAAAGACAGCCTTGTGATTTTTGAAAATAATTGCAGGATGGAATCTGGACCTACCCACTTCTTCTTCAATTGTGATCAAACAGGGCCTGAAATTGCGTTTTTACGAGGTTTAGTTTTCATGAAATGTCTACATGAGAGCCTCCTGACTTGACCGACTTTTTGTATCATTAGATCATCCCCTAACACTAAAGGTAGCTAACAATCGTATTTTCAGAGTACAATGTGAAAAAAATGTTTGGAGAAAACTCTCGAATTTCCTCAATAGCAACAAAAGTAGTTTAAATATGTGTTTTTATGCTTAAATTTCGCACAGAACGCTAAAAGAAACTCTGACCCCTAACGTTACTAAGATTTGCCTTAAAATAACTTCAATCTTGAAAAATATGAGGGACTTCTTTCGCCCTAGTTAAAGCTATTAAAAATTGCCTAAAATTGTGACAATTTTAAATGTTTCATCGGGGGAGGGATCTGAACGTAAATCTCAATACCCCTATACCTAAGATTAAAGAAACTGCATTTTTAAGACTTCGTTTTTAAAACAAACTTCGGGGGATATACCCGATGTTTCACTGTAGGCTTTACTCTGATGCCAAAGGCATACTTATAACTTTTGTTATCTTATCTTACCTTCAAAGAAAAAAAAAAACTCAAAAATAATGTCTTTGAGTTCAACTTACCTTGTAATTTGTAAATTCTAATTATTTCAGTTATTTTTTTAATTAAAACTATTTTTATTTTTTTAAGGGGTGATAGGCACGGGCCATAGTTTCAAGTCTTTATCCCTCTTGATGGGAAAAACAAAAGGTCCGACTTTTTTTTTTGTTATTGCCCTTCCAATGTAAAATCCTATATCCATACATAATAAATAAAGGATGCGTATTGCATAGTTTCAAGTAAATAAGCACAACACTGTTTGGGATCGGACTATTCCGGGAACTATTTGAACGGAGTATATTTTTCAAAATAAACTGGTTTTCAAATAAAAAACATTGAAAACGGTGTATTTTTATATCAAACCGTGTTGTTCTTATTTACTTTAAAAATGGTTCACTCATCTAATGAACCCATTACAGGCACTTGATTGGAACTCTGACAGTTTTTAAGAGGGAAAAAATGCCCGCTTTTTCTAAAGATTATCTTATAAAGAAAAAAAATCATAAGTTTTTTTAATTCTATATTCATTTTTCAACTATCTGTTTGCACAAAATTATAGCTCTGAACTGGTCAAGAAAACTGCCTAACTCCCCCCCCCCCCTTCTTCCAGTTTTGCGCCCGTCAGAAAAGGGGGCACTGAAAAAAAATTTCAATCCTAAAAGGGGCGGTAGCTGTAAAAAGGTTGAGAACCACTGTTTTAAATCATTCAAAACTAAGCTTGTAGTGTTTGCACTAGCACATGTGTATTAATATGTGCTGCTCACATAAAAAATGCAGAACTTTGAAGTAGCTATTTTGAAAATATAGCAGTATAATTACTAAATAACACAATCTTGGAAAAATCATTTTCTATCCATACAAAATGTTTATACCCCTGTGTATATCTTTCAGGAGACAAAAGAGCTTAGAAGCCTATCAGACCCAAGTGACCTGCTTGACAAGATTGCAGCAAGAAGTTCTCAGGCTACATAACTTGGTAATGACAAACTTTTTTTTTTCTTTACTAAGTAACATTTTTGAAGTAACTTCTTAGATTGTGAAGAGAAAGAAAAAATAGGGTTCATCACAATTCAGAAAATAAATTCAGATAACTTTGCCGAATTACCCCTATGTTAAAGAGTACATTTGACAATAAATCGCTGAATTTGGCAAAATTGGATCTTTGGATTCCAATTTTCCTTTTTAATTCATGTTGCTACAAAAGTTAAACTATTAATCTATTTTTCTTTTTTTAATCTTGTTTTAGGGAAAAAACATGGAGTATGTATTTATTTTAGCACAACTCAAGATTTTTTTTTTTTTTAATTCATGAAATTTATTACTTCTTACTTTCTAGTACGAGTGTGAAAATCATATTTCTAGTGCTTTAAAATTTGACGTGCATTTTAATAAATGCACAGCAATGACCGTGATCAACAATAAATTTCCAGTTAAAAGCTCACCTATTTATTAAGTTATCGCATTTTTATTATGAAATCAGTTTGAAGCTATTATAACTCCCGTTCTAATTTCTTGAGAACATTCGAGTAAAGTTTGTCTGATGCAGAAAAATCAGGGTTTTCTATCGATGTATAATACTAATTTATGCGAACATTTTTTCGAACTCTCATTAAAGGAATACAAAAATGCTGCTTAAAATATTAGTAAATTAATAATTTAGTAAACGGTTAGTCAATTAATTTGATTTCAGAAAATTTCCTTGTCAGTGCGTTTCCGGTCGTATACCAAAGTTGAAAAGAATCCGATCACAGTGGATGAAAATTGAGTTGATGATAGATACAAGTGAAATTAATAAAAGAACGCTAAAAAGGTTTCTTGTGCAGAGAAAATGATATTGTAGTCACTTAAAAAAGAAATTCTTCCAAGCCCATCTATTGAAATTGACCTAAAATATATGCGAATCCCCAAACTTCAACAAAAAGACTCCAGATCTTCTTTTCAGGTGTCCCCCATAATTGGCCCACTGCTCTATTCAAGTGGAAACTTGAAGAGTGAGCACGCCTTCCGGAGAGGATTAGTGTCAATCAAAAGGGGGAGAGGGCGAGATAGGGAAAATTAGGGATTTTCCCTGGTGAACCTTTCCCCTTCCCTACCACGTGCTGATCATCTTGGATTACCATTCCTCCATACTGCAAGTGCTAGTATTAAAATGGAGTTCGGTTTTATTGATTCGGAAAGAGGAGGAAAATTTTAGTATGCAGCGATTTTATGTTTCGTATACATTCACGAAAAAATGATAAGTAGTATTAGAAGTGCACAAACCGTTTGTGCGCAGCCAGAATAACGTTAATAGGCAATAACATGGTGAACCACCGTGGTAATCACAATCACGAGCCGGACACTGCAAAAAAAATTAGGAAGACCTTCTACAACACCCTGAAGAAAAGAAGTGCGACTGAGCCAATTCCTCAAGGGTCCCCATTTAAGGTACATTTGGGGAAATTAAAAATCTCCAAAAAAGTTTAGCATTTCATACCGTTTTTAATAGCTTCATTTAGAAATGATTTACATTTTTCATGTTGCTGACTAAATATACTATAATGTCATTTATTTCAAAGACAATACTTTCTACACTAATAACAAAAAAGAATAGTGTCATCATCCATTAATATCTGGAGAAACACATTCAAACAATTGAGAAAATAAACTGCCTACAAAACGACTATTTCATTTCTGAGCTCGTCCGAGATTCGTTACTGTTTAGTAATGTTACATTAAAAAAAAAAATAATAATAAATTCGCAGCATTCATTTCGATTGTACTTTTTGAAGAACGACCATTAGAAAGAAATAAAATTGTGAAAAGATAGAAGAAAATCAATCAGTACGATTTTAATGATAAAATCGTTAACGTGTGTTTACCCAGGCTTGTTTGCAGGGGCGTGCTTAGAGTTTTAGCGGCCCTGTGCGAAATTTGTTTGAAAAATAATTATTTATTTATTATTTATTTCCTATCTCCTAAAACATAATACATATAAATTATTATACACCGCAACAAGCACTAATCCCAGCACATAAAAACCGGCAACTCTTTCTACGAAGAGTGTTAACAGGAGGACAAGAAATTTCATTAGTACAGTCGACGCTCGATATAACGATCGTCTCGGTCCTATATAGAAAACGGTCTTTATAACGAGTGGTCGCTATAAGGGGTAGAACATAGAGTATATTAGGATACAGTTGGGGGTTTTATCACCGGTCGTTATATTAGGATGGTCTTTATAACGAGAAGTCGTTATAACGAGCGTCGACTGTATTCATTCCCAAAGCGAGAGCTAAATCTTTCACTACAATTTTAGAATTTTAGGACGGATACAAAGGAATGACGATCACTTCAGTGAGGGGCCCTACGTCGGCACTTTTACGATATTTAATCTTAAAATATGAAATTTTACGCAATTTTCTTTTATGTTTTCGTTGGGGTGAGGGCTAATCTCTCCGAATATGTTTTGAAATTGAATACAAAAAAAAAAGCCGGGGGGGGGGGAGAGGATTGGCACAATTTCAGACCGTTTTTGGTGACATTTGGGACAGAAATAATGTTCGGAACTCTTCCCTGAAACATTTTTTGAAATTGTAATTCTAAAAAAAAAAAAAAAAAAGCAATTTTTAGACGATCTTTGGTGATGCCAGGAAAAAAGAAGTTGGGGAACACAAACGCAAATATTCTTTTCCTACAATTTCTCGGTATAGTTCGAAAAAAAAACCCGTAATTTTAGATGATTTCGATGACATTAGGGGCTAACGGAGGATTCAAGTCAATAGATCTCTGATGATGTCAAGAGGACAGAAGTAGGGGGGCACAACCCGGCGAATTCTCTTTCCACAATTTTTCGATATCGAAGTTTAGAAACTAAGAAAAAAAAAAGGAATTTTTAGACGATCTTTGGTGATGCCAGGAAAAAAGAAGTTGGGGAACACAAACCCAAATATTCTTTTCCTACAATTTTTCGATATAGTTCCAAAAAAAAAAAAAAAAAACCGTAATTTTAGATGATTTCGATGACATTAGGGGCTAACGGAGGATTCAAGTCAATAGATCTCTGATGATGTCAAGAGGACAGAAGTAGGGGGCACAACCCGGCGAATTCTCTTTCCACAATTTTTCTATATCGAAGTTTAGAAGCTAAAAAAAAAAAGCAATTTTTAGACGATCTTTGGTGATGCCAGGAAAAAAGAAGTTGGGGAACACAGACCTAAATATTCTTTTCCTACAATTTTTCGATATAGTTCAAAAAAAAAAAAAACCGTAATTTTAGATGATTTCGATGACATTAGGGGCTAACGGAGGATTCAAGTCAATAGATCTCTGATGATGTCAAGAGGACAGAAGTAGGGGGGCACAACCCGGCGAATTCTCTTACCACAATTTTTCGATATCGAAGTTTAGAAGCTAAAAAAAAAAAAAAGGAATTTTAAATGACTGTGATGATATTAAGAAAAGGGCGGATTCAGGTTAAACTCCGTAAGTGTTTCAGAATTAAAGACTGAAATTTTTGAATTCAACAGATGTAAACCACGGTACGCAGTCAAGGGTAAGTAAAAAAATTTTTTAAAAAAATTGCCCCTCCCTTGAGAAATTTTTAGATCCGCCCTTGAGAATTTCAAAGTCAGTGTTTCTGAACTTTTCTATAAAAAAATCTGGTATGGACCCCACACTACTTCCTTTTACGTGTAAATTTCTTAGTAGTTGCCTTAAGTGTTAAAAAAAGTGCTTGGAGTGAGCAAGGTAACAATTCAAATATTTACTCCCCTAATCTGCCACGAAACAATGCAAAAAATATTTTACAATGGTTAATTTTCTAAATATTGCTGATTTTAAGATCATTCAGTAAATTTTTCCAAAATATCGCCAATAGCGCCAAGTTGAACCCAAATTCAAAAAATAATTTTTTCTCCAAATTTGTCGCCAACTTGGCGATATGTCGCCATATTGGCGTCAAACACTTGGCGACCAAATGCTTGGCGACATATCGCCAAGTGATCGCGCCAATTCATATCACTTGAGTCTGCATTGAAATTAACACTGATTTACCCCAAAAAAGGGGTAAAACACCCCCCTTGGGAACATTCGAATGCAACCACAAGGGGAGGTGGACAACTGGACCATCCTCAGAGCCTACATACCAAGCTAGAAGTTTCTACGGCATATAGTTTTTGAGTTATGCGACCCACATACATACATACATCCGCTCATACAGACATCGCGAGAAAACTCGTCGTAATTAACTCGGGGGTGGTTGAAAAATATTTTTCGGCTGCTTATATGTTGATAGGTACATATGCACGTGCTGACAGGTCGAAAAAACTACTGAACATTCATTCGGGGGTGAGCAAAATCAAAATTTAGACTCAAATTTGAGTGATTTTTTTTTTCGCGATCACAGTACTTCCTTTACTGAGTAAAAGGAAGTAAAAAAATAAGCGTTAAAGCAACAATAAGCAAGTTCTTATATCTAATTACATGTGTGTGCGAGAGTAGGAAACCAAATAAATTAAAACGGCACCTAGGAGCAACATGCCAAAATATGGTTGACAAACCATATCAAGAAATTAACTATACCGAACAACACTTTCCATACCGATAAGGGGAGCATTGTCGAAGATTTGTAAATTTCAAATTCAACCCCCTCCCCCTTTATCCTATACAGTTGGAAATGCTTTACTGATTACAAAAATACAATTTTTTTTTGTATCATCAAAATTGAGTAAACTCTAGCATTTTAATTGTTTTGAACCGTAAGCCATTACATCGCATGAACGAAGAATTCAGCAACTCATTTTTATTATCATTTTGAGAATATATCTCTCAGCTGCCAAAGGGAGGAGCATAACAAGATACTACACATACCCTGTACACTGTACACAAGACGTTAACCTTCCACTGTCAGTTTTTGAAATATACAATTTACACACAAACACATATACTAACGTATACATACAGACTTCACGAGAAAACTCACATTACTTCAATCGGTGATGGTCAAAATGGATATTTCGGCTGCCCGTACATTGATTGGTACACATTCACTTGCAGATTGCAGATGAGCAGAAATACAGCTGAATGTACTTTTAAGGGTGCGTAAAATGAAAATTTAGGCAAATTTGTGCAACAAATTTTTTTGCACATGTATTAAGTCCTGTAGTTCTTATAAGGAATTTAAAGAACATTTATTCAAAATATGTGCTAGACTAAAAAAAAACTTAGATCAAACTACGACATTAACTAATATTGAAAACAATGAGGTTATGAAGCAAATGATATATGAATCAAGAAGGTGAAGGTCTGAAGTTATTTTTTTACCAATGGAGCAAAAAAGCTTTAAAAAAACAAATTGCCGAATTATAATAGCAACGTAAGTAAAAATAATTGCATGATAAAAAGGATGAAATAAAATAAAACGAAACTCCAATACGCTTGTCTCCCAAAATCAAAAAGACTTTTGGATCAAAGGAACAAAATATTCGAAATTATTAGAGCTTTAGTTTTTTTTTAATTCTTTTTGTAACTTATTTTTATTTTTCTCTTACATGAAACCTCTCTATAATGGCGCAAATCATCTTCGAATTTTCCGTCGGTCCTTCGAAAGAACCAATGACGAACGAACCGCAGAAATTCAAGTTAAAATGTAGGGATTTCCTGCACGTGGTATAAGCGCATGAAGTCCTGCTAAAAATCCTACCCCAAAATGATTTCCCCTACGGTTTCCCCCAAGTTCCAAGAAAACAGTAGGTGTTCAGTTTACTCTTCCAGCACCTATTGTCACTCCTTATCTCCTATTCCTTTCCATTCATGGTGACAGGTCGCGATAGATAAGGCTTGGGCGAATTATGGGTAGAACCTCTTTTCACACTATACTTACTAACTACTGATAAAGCACAGCCGAACAGGATCCCTTAATAGGAGTCCACAAAATTCTTAGTTATTAAAATGAAAAGGTAAGATAGTTAAGTAATCACTAATCAGGTTTTAAAAAAAAATGTTTATAACACTCTTTTTTTCGTTATTTCAGTTAAGGAGGCAAGATTCCACCATACAGTTCCTGAAAAAAGAAAATCAAAGGCTCCAAGGCAGGCTAACAAAAGGTAAGCTGTCATTGAATCCCTTCACAATAGTTTTGCAAAACATTGTGTGCGATCACACAATTCACGAAATAATACATTAAAATCAGGGGGGGGGGGGGACAATGTTATATAAATTCTCTTTAGAACATTTTATCTACAAAATAAGTATTTAGCTTGAGTAGCCTTAATAAAATATTGCATTAGGATTCGTTTTTCTTGTTAACTAGAAAAAAAAATTCTATATAATCTGAATATTATACAGATCAATCTGTATACCAATGTCCAAATTGAGCATTTGATCCTGCTCACAAAGTCAAGATACAAACGGTTTTAGCTTTTTTACTGTAAAATTAAGCTAGTAAAATACAAAAAACTGTGTACATATTTGTAAAATATTAACATGAACAGGATAAAACAGAAATGAGTCAAAATATCTTTACCAACCACAAATGCTTCTCATTTCTATTATACAGGGTGTCCACTCCAATCGTGGACCAATAGCTAATTCCTAAACCGTTAGAGATAAGCATATAGTTTATTTAGGAAAAAATCTCCAAATTATGAAAGGAATTTTGGGTCTATTCAATGTTTTTCAAAAA
The DNA here is from genome assembly GCA_038373865.1 of Uloborus plumipes. Classification (NCBI taxonomy): domain Eukaryota; kingdom Metazoa; phylum Arthropoda; class Arachnida; order Araneae; family Uloboridae; genus Uloborus; species Uloborus plumipes. Next base: position 43,425 of record JAXGGA010004089.1, on the reverse strand, counting down.
ATCAAATTTTGAAAGAGTTACGAAATTTAAATTTTTATACAGCCCCCCAGTCCTATCAATCATGTTTAGTAAAACATTCTTGACACTATAACGTTTAAAACTAAAAAAAAATCACTGCTCTACGACAAAAATTGACAGAGTTATGACGTTTTGAAAAATCAAGATTTTGCATTATTTCATGACGTCATCGAGAGATCGCTTAAGGGACCGTATGCGAAATCTTTCAAAATCTTGATTTTTCAAAACTTCATAACTCGGTCAATTTTTGTCGTAGAGCAGTGATTTTTTTTTAGTTTTAAACGTTACAGTGTCAAGAATGTTTTACTAAATATGATTGATAGGACTGGGGGGCTGTATAAAAATTTAAATTTCGTAACTCTTTCAAAATTTGATTTTTTGAAAAACATTGAATTTACCCAAAATTCCTTTCGTAATTTGGAGATTTTTTCCTAAATAAACTATATGCTTATCTCTAACAGTTTAGAAATTAGCTATTGGTCCACGATTGGAGTGGACACGCTGTATTTTTTAAGAAATGTTTTAGCTCATAACCAGACACCCCCCCCCCCTGCAGGAACAAAACTTTAGACATCTTTGAACAAACAACAAAAAATCCGTAAAAATGAATAGCAGCAAATTTTGGATTAAGAGACTTTTAAATTATGATGGCATAACAATGGTTCAACATTTTAATTAAAATAAGGACAACATTCACTGTAATGAGGACAAAAGAGAGCTCAAAAATCCTTATTGAAATTAGTAAGAAAGATGTTAGTAGGGAAATAGAAAGAGAGAAAAAAAACTTAAGAGCAAGAATCTGAGAGTCACGCCTGTGATTCATGATGTCTCAGATTTTTTCCAAAAAATTACCAAATGTTTATTATCTTATTGAAAGAGCAAATCTGGAATGTTTTGTTCTAAAGTTGAGTTATTTAGTTTTTATGGATCCCTAAAGGTGAAGGTGCGGCATCAAAAATTAAGCGGATTTTAAAAGACATGGAAGTTGCAGTGAGCCAAAACTCTTACCAGGAACTCTTGAACTCCTATTTTCTTTTTGTATATGGAATACAGAAATTTCAAACGTTACAAAATGAATGTTAAATTTGAGGTAAGTTGTTGCCGTATGGTCAGTGAAGGCCCTCAAAACAAGGCATTTTTGACGTTTTTCAGCATTTTTGAGGTCCAAAAACAGCTTGTACATTTCAGTTGCCACGGCAAAAGTAGTGTCGTTTGAAAGACCTTGTAAGCACTTTAAAATCTACTTATATTAAAAACTGAGTATCTTTCTATCTATGTCACGCTTATTTCTCCTGAACGCCAATGAACTGAAAGTCGAACCAGGTACCGATAGATAGGTAATTTTTCAGGCTTCATTAGTTTCAATCTATATGATTATACGATTTTAATTAGCGAAGATATCAATTAATAAGTATTCAAATTTAAAGCGATTAAGACTAATAAATGATTAAACTTCCAAGACATTTTTTCTTACCGTTGCCATTTTGAATTAAAACGTTAATTAAATTATTGAACTATTTAAAATTCCAAGATATTTATTTCTTTCCGTTGCGATTTTAAGGCAGGAATTCAAGTGAAACACGGACGATCGCAACTCACCAATGCAATCGCAAATTCCAAAATTTGGATTCAAGTGAAACGAATTCACTTGAATTCGACTTACAGTAGCGGTTGCAATATGCGATCGCCTCGAAGCGACTGCAATGGTGTTTCACTTGAATTCGGCCCTAAATTAAAACGTTAATTAAATTGAACTTTTTAAAATGAAAGAGTGTTATTTTTTTCCATTGTCATTTTAAATACGTGTTATAACAAAGTTCTAACAATTGTTTTTATTCTAATTATTAATGACATATTTTTTCTCAGGTACCACTTTGAAAATGTGTTTTTAAATAAAATTGCAATTGCTGTTTTTAGAAGGGACTTTTTCTGGCTGCGATCCATAAGTAGTCAAATTTAAAGCGAATGTTTAATTAATAAGTAGTCAAATTTAAAGCGATTAAGCCTAATTAATGATTAAACTTCCAAGACATTTTTTCTTACCGTTGCCATTTTGAATTAAAACGTTAATTAAATTATTGAACTATTTAAAATTCCAAGATATTTATTTCTTTCCGTTGCGATTTTGAATTAAAACGTTAATTAAGTTGAACTTTTTAAAATGAAAGAGTGTTATTTTTTTCATTGTCATTTTGAATACGTGTTATAACAAAGTTCTAACAATTGTTTTTATTCTAATTATTAATGACATATTTTTTCTCTGGTACCGTTTTGAAAATGTGTTTTTAAATAAAATTGCAATTGCTGTTTTTAGAAGGGACTTTTTCTGGCTGCGATCCAAATATTAAAAGAACCTTTTCGTTTAGAATTTGGCAATTAATTTTACAGGAAGAAAGCGGTTTGGAAATAATTGTTTTTGGAAAGGAATTTTATTTGTTATTTAGGGAGAGTGCTAAGTATGCGCTACTTGACATCGTCTTTATTTTTGAGGAAGCATGTGCAAATAATTCGATTGATTCTTTGATGCAGGAAAGCTTTTTAGCGAGCCGCTTTAGCGGGGAGTAGTTTATTAAACTTTTCCTTGGTACTTTAAAGGTGAGCCGCCTTGGCGGCGAGTAGTGAATTGAAACTTTCCTCGCTACTGTAAAGGCGAGCCGCCTTGACGGCGAGTAAACTGTTTAAACTTTCCTCATTTCTTTAAAGGCGAGCCGCCTTGGTGGCGAGTAGTTTTCTCAAACTGCCTTCACTACATTACAGCCCGTGCAACGCCGGGCTACGCAGCTAGTAATGTATAAATAATCGAGGAAAAATCAACGTGCTTTTAGTTGCGTAAGGCCGAAACATGAAAAATGTCATATTTTACCGATATTCAAACAGTCATTACTTCCTCTGCCAACAACATATTGATTTTTTTTTTTTTTTTTGCCAATGTCATACTCTATTCTTTGTCTTGACAGAACAGTTGAGTCCTTTGAGGTGAAATGTTAAAAAATTTTCTTTCAAAAAAATGTATTTTTTCCTGTGCATTTTTTTTTTATTATTATTTTAAGCATTTGAATAAAAATATGTATATTAATCAATGGGTCATGAAATGACCCATTGATTAATATACATATTTTTATTGCATTCTATGCTAAAATAAAAGCAATACAGCTATCATGCCAGCAAAAAAAATTTGTCTAAATGCACAATAAATAAAATAGATGTGGCTAAACGGGAATTGACTAACCTTATCTATCTAACTGATAATTTTCTCTTCCAGTTGAAAGAAAATCAGCACAAGCACTGATAGACGTTCTAGAAAAAGAAGCAGCAGATTTCGAACGTTTTTGTACCATCCAGTATCAAAATAATGAAGCAAGATGATCGGATCAGCAAAAACAATCTCCTTATGAATAATTGCTGTACAGGCTATTTTCATAACCTTTCTGAGTATAGGACTGTAAATTTACATGTAAATGAACATTTAAATTTATGTGTATAAAACAACTATGTCAACTATGGCAAACTTCTACACAACTTTTAGTTCGCCTGGAAAATATTGCAATTCTAAATTACCTTTTCTTAAAAAGATATATTTTTATAAGTTTGATTTAAATTGACTTGATTATTTTTTAAGTTAACGTTATTGATTTATACATAACTCTTTATACATACATATTGATTCAAAATTTTGTAAAATTTCTAGTTTCTAAATGAACCATGGAACTTTTTAACCATAATACAGACAATTGTCAATTTAAAGCAATAAAATCTAGAAGAAACTAGAAAATTATTAAATTGTAAATGTGTAAACCACAAAAACAGGAATTTTTTTTCTGAATAGATGACATTCATTTGATTCTTTAATTTTCGTTCGTACAATTGCTTTCTTTTTAATGCCTTATAAAAGTATAGTAAAAATAACTATATTTTATTTTTGTAGTTATTTCATTGAAATTACGCCAATCTATTTTTTTATAATTTGAACTAGAATTTGTGATTTTGAGTACTGACTTTAAGAGCAACTGTGCCCCTTTAAGGGTATGACTATATTTAGATTTGCTGAAGAAATTATTATTTTTTTTTTTTTTAATCTAAAAAGCTGACCAAAAAGTTGCAGATTTGCACATGGCCGGACCAGGATCGAGTCAAATTTTACCAAAGGGTAAAATACAAGTATGTACACATACGTACATATAGTGAAAACAGACATTAAATAACATTATCAAGAAAGAAAAATAAAAAAATAAGTTTAATAAATGGCAATTTCATAATGCTGTCTCAAAATTTGCTGAATAAAGAAATGTTTTATGACATAAGAGTGTCTTCTTATGACCTACCATGCAGGCGCTCCTGGTCTTAACCTAGCATATCCCTAAGGCCGGAATTCAAGTGAAACAGGCGATTGCATATTGCAATCACTACTGGAAGTGAATTACATTAGAACGTTTCTTGATAAAAACATCGTGACGTTTGCCTATGAAAAACGAGCTAGATAAAACGTCACAGCCTACTTGGCGAATGAGAGGAGATCGCTGACTGCTTGTGAGCTCTTAGTGGCTCCACCCGTAGTGACGTCAGTGCGATTAGCATGTATAGCGATTGCAACTTATCCAAATTCGGGAATTTGCGACGTCCGTGTTTCACTTGAATTCCTGCCCTAGTCTAGTTAAATTGAGGTCAATTTTACTGAAAAAAAAAAAAAAAAACTTTTAAAGTGTGAAATATTGTTCAAGAATCCAAGATTATTCTAAAAATCTTTTATATAAATTGAACTTTCTTACTAAGAAGCAAAATTACCTAATTCTAGCAGATAATTTAGTTATTACGCATTTACATGAAAAGCTCAATATTGTCTTTCTTCTTTTCACTATAGAGCATAGTAAATCATTTTCTTTTAATTTGGGCAGGAATTTAAGTGAAACAGGCGATCGCAAATTGCATTCGCTACTGGAAGTGAATTACATTAGAACGTTTCTTGATAAAAACATCGTGACGTCAGCGTGACGTTTGCCTATGAAAAACGAGCTAGATAAAACGTCACAGCCTACTTGGCGAATAAAAGGAGATCGCTGACTGCTTGTGAGCTCTTATTGGCTCCACCCGTAGTGACGTCTGTGCGATTGACATTTACAGCGAGTGCAACTTATCCAAATACAGGAATTTGCGATTGCAATGGTGAGTTGCGATCGTCCGTATTTCACTTGAATTCCTGCATTGCTTCCTGCTTTTTTTGATAAGCAAGGTATTATTAACGTGAATGTGGGCAAAGTAAAATGGCAAAATATTTTAACAGTGTGCAGCGCCACCAATCTAACAATATTTTAACTAAGTTCCCTAAATGGGTTGATCCCTGTCAAAAGCTAAACAGCTCTAATGCTCAACGAAAAAAATTATACAAATCATTTTCAAAATTTGATACCTTTATTGTAATATTTGTGGTTTTTCAAAAATAGTTTTTATTATAAAATGATTTTTTTTTTTTTTTTTGTAATTATCATTTTAAGTATTGATTGAGATTTACTGATGTCTAGTGCAGTCCTTATTTACTTTATAATAGGCATGTTTTGATTTTAAATGTTCAATGTAATTTGTCAAGTGCATGCAGGGCAAAGTGAAATAGCTCATTTCGATTACTTACGCGTTCATTTACCAAATCCCGTATTTATTTCTTCATTTATCCACATTCTTTTACTTCTATAAATTCATTTATTTATTCATTTATCAACTTATTTTGTAATTCATTCTTTATATTATTTTCTCATACGTCAATGCATTTATTTGTTTATTTTTTCCCTAATAATTCATTTATTTACTTATTCTTTTGTTGAAAATTACTGTCCATCATTAAATAGAAAATGTTTCCTTACAAAAATATTGTATTTTTCACTTTGCCCTATGGTTTTTTGAGCATAAAAATGTCTACCTTTTTTTCAATTTGTTCATTTTCAAACAGGTAAGTTATCTTAACTATGTTGCTTTGCCCCACATTCCTCCACTTAGATTTTAAATATTTTATTTGTGTTACATTTGTTTCTAATAGGGATGCACCGATAAGCAAATTGGCCGATTGCCGATTAATAGGCAGTTGATAATCGGCCGATTAATCGGTCAAGCCGATTAATGATTAAAATGGTTGTTTTCAGTACTACCAATTTCACCATTACAGTTTTTTCTTCGTTTTTTTTACAATTCTAACTTTTGAAATAGTTCCTTATTTTTTTCTTCCATATTCCTAATTTTCCCAAAATGATTTCAAAATTTTATCACATTTCTCTGAACTAATTTTCATATTCTTGTCAATATTGCATTAACACATTGCTAATTATGTAAACTAGACATGAAAATTCAAAAAAAAAAAAAAAAAAAAAAAGAGGAGGGGGGTCTGTGTGGTGAGCAATCCAATTTTGAAGTTCTTTCAGTTTCAATTTTTCAATTATTAGTAGCCATGTAATTCAAGACTTTTATTCTTTGTGAAAATTGAAGATTATCTAAAAGCAAGGAGAAAAGTATCGACGCATGAAAAATGTTGCTGTTGCTACATTAACTATGTGTATTTTTATTCAAAATAGGTGAATTAATGTATTAAAAACTTTACATCAACGGTGAGGATTATTATTATTGTTAATAAAATTATTCATCATAATTTCTTAGTAAAGGTTTACTTTAAAGCATAATATTTAAAAAATATTTTTTCTGCCGATTAATCGGCCCGATGTTGCCGATTATTAAAAATCGGCAAAATGGCCGAATAATCGGTACTGCCGATTAATCGGTGCATCCCTAGTTTCTATCTGAAATATTTGCAATTCTGCAAAGCAATACTTCTATGTTTTTCTTGCCACTAAACGTTATGAATATTTGTTAAATGTTGATTTCAATATATTTTCATTTTCTTATAATTAAAAGAAAAAATACCCTGCAGTTCAGATGAATTGATGTTTTATTTACAAAATTTTTCTTTTCACATGAAACAGAAATGGCAGTTTTACAGAATTAGCTGGTGGCATTTCATTCTTTAGGTTGAATAGGATCTTGTTTTAGCTTTTTGTTGTAGTGTTCTATTCTTTCTTCTAAACTTTCTACAAGAAAAGAACGTAGAATAAATCTAAATTGAAATATAAAAACGTTTTAATTTTTTAATCAAAAAGTATGAAAGTATTTTCATGAAGTCGGCAAAATGTCAGCCAGAGGTCTCTTCGACAAATCAGCCCTTATAAGCCCGAAATGTAGATCTATTATTAAAATTATTTTCAAAAATATTAATAAAAGAAACAAAATTACAAAAGACTAGGAGAAACGCTGAAAGAATTTCAACTTTAAATGAACAAAGTTTTGGACCTTTTAATCAGGCCATTATACAATTTGTGCACTATTGAAGTGAAAAATAAAGTTCCTCAGAACAACAAAATAAATAATCGTAACAAATATTGCTACAAAAAATATTACATCCGAAATATTTAATTTATATATCTATTTCTTATGAAAAGTATTAAATTAAACAAATGTATGCAAGCATTTAAAATATTTGTATATACATATATTTCATAATGTCTTCTAACGATTTCACAAATAATTGACAAACCGCAGGAAATCAAAGAGGGCAAAATAAATTAACTTGCATAAATTTGTGGAATTAATAGTGTTACTTTCCAAAAATTTAAAAAGTATAATAATGAATTGATATGCATAGTAATTAATATAGATGAATGTTAAATTGATGAAATATCAGTGTTTTTAATACATTTATTTACAACTTTAAAAGAAAGTCTATTACTTGTAATATCCATAAATAGAAATCTTCAATACATTTAAAACTTGATATAAGATTGAACTTAACTTAGAGACAACACATATAACATAAGAAGACTTAAAGACAACACATATAACATAAATGAATAGCTTAAAATATGACCAAAATATTTGACAATTCATTCTGGATGAAAGTTAATTGTTCCTTACTCATTAGCGAATTTCTTGAATTAAAAGAAAAAAAAACTTGTACATTACACTTTTCTTCCTGTGTATAGTTTGCTAGAAATGTAATTACATGATCTGCATGTTGTTTAATAAAAAAAGTTCTTGCTACCCACTAGAGCTTTCATAAAAACTCATTATCTAAAAATCAAAGTAATGTGTTGACATATATAAAATATTAAGTCTGTATGACATATCTTTCCAATTTCAGCCAATTCTTTCTTTGGAAAGGAATATGGCTTTCTCTTGTGATATCTTTAAATGTAAAATAAATTTCTATGAATTAAAGCTTATGTAATGTCACATGAAAAAAAAGTTTATGTTTTATACAAATTTTGTTATATAAGTTGATCAGAGTGACAAATGCATATATAAACTTTTCCTCTTTGTTTAATACATGAAATTATTCAATAAAAGTTTCTTTCAAAAAAAAAAAAAACTGGTCTCTTGTATGACTGTTGAAGTTCCATAACATCATTATTAATGGTTATTAATTTGACTATTAGAGAATCAGCAATTTATGATTAATTAAATCGACAAAGCAAGTATGGTTTGCAATGCTACAATTTCTCCATCACCTTTTGAAATTTCTTATTTATAAATTTATTGATTCTAAACCATTTTGATTTTTCAGAATTAGCTAGTATTTTGTTCATTTCTATATAAGGGTAATTCCATTGTGACTAACATAACATTTAGAGTAAATTTTTAATCTTTCTATCTGTGTGTGAGCCTTATTTTGGTCACAATACCAAAAACAAGGTGTTATTCTTCTCCGCATAGATGAGTTGTTTAAGTTAATATACAAAAAGAATAATATTAACTTCATTTTTGGCAGTTAGAGGACATTTTGATCAACGTGACTAACATAACAGATTTGAAACAGATCTGTTATGTTAGTCACGTTGATCAAAATGTCCTCTAACTGCCAAAAATGAAGTTAATATTATTCTTTTTGTATATTAACTTAAACAACTCATCTATGCGGAGAAGAATAACACCTTGTTTTTGGTATTGTGACCAAAATAAGGCTCACACACAGAAAGAAAGATTAAAAATTTACTCTAAATGTTATGTTAGTCACAATGGAATTACCCATAAGAGGTTTATTTTTCTTCATTTCTGTGACTTCTTAAAAAAAAATGTTTCAAACTTTAACTCTGATTCTCTATGCCACTTTTTTTATTACTTCTTATGGATAAAATTACATTTTGTTAACTAGACGTAAAAATTAAAATATTTAGTTAGTCCTTATTCGTCTTTAACAAAATAACATTCAACTAGGTTAAGTTGCAGGGGTGATAGTAACTCAATATCAAGAGCCCTGAAATGAAGGATGAAAAATAATGAAGCCATGAAAGACTACTAAAACTTCGTGCTTCATTTTCAGGGGTGCCCATAACCCTTTAAGCGGTCAATTATTTTACCAGAAATGCTTCCAAAAAAGGCATATTTTTTATTGCATATAGTTAAGTACCATACTTAACAGAATAAGAATATAAAGAATTTTTAATTTTTTTTTTTTTTCGTTTTCAATGCTTTTACAATATTTTTTATTTTACAATTTTGGTCACAAAATCCCGAAATATTTGCTTTTTTCAAGTACATTCTGCATGCAGTAATGAATGGTTTACAAATTATGCAAAAATTTCTCTCACACTTACTGTGAATTTTGAGGTTTACAATTTTCCGAACAGTTCGGGAAAACCAGAAAAGGAAATCTGAAAATATCGATGCCCGTACGCCGTACGGGCAAACCAGATGAGGCCAATTTCGGGTAGCACGTACACAGTACGGGCAAACCGCTTAAAGGGTTAATGGGTAAAGGGGACATGACACGGATATATAATAGTAGTTGTCAAAAGGATGTTTCCAGGCGTTTTTCAATTTTTTTTCGGAGGGGGGGGGAAGGGTACTACATTATTTGCAAATGACAACACAATCAACATAGGAAAATTATAATTTTAAATCTCAGGAATATAAAAGGAAACAATTTAATAGTAGAAATTTAAGTCACGTAAAAGCCCTTTACCTGCTGAACTAAGAAAAAACCCTGAAGATCTCATGCAACAACTATCTCAAATTAAATGACAGTGAATGATCGTAATAATCAGCTGGCTTTCCTCCCCACAATTCTTGTTTGGCACTTACGAAGTGGGGAATTGCACAAAAATAAAATCATGGAAAAACATTCTGTTGAAAACCTGAATGCTTAATTTGAAAACCCTGAAATCAGGCGTAGCAACTGAAAACTACTACCCCTGTTGTTATTGAAACAAGTTTAAATTTTTTGAGTTCATAATTTCGTCCAAAAAGGTATTCTAGTGGTTGCATTACTTTTGCAAAATAAAGAAACCAACAATAACCAATGGTAACATTAGTTCATACTTCGGCTCTGAATTAGTTTATTCGAACAACATTTTACCATTATACAGGATTTTTTGCCTTTGGGTTGGCATTTTTTACTAACTTTCACTTTATCATAAAAGATTCAAGTTGCAATTTTCTAAATTATTTTTTTTAATTTAATTCATGAGAGTTATAAGACATTTATAACTTTTTTTTTATATCTATGTATTTTAATTTTAAAAAAGTAGAACTAAGTTTAATTATGATTAAAACAAAATCAAAAAATTTGAGTTATTTATGTCAAATCTATTTAGGTATAATAACTAATAGTTAAAGATTTTTAAATACTATTTCCCCCATAGAAAGGTTTACTTATGAGGAAATTAAATGAGAAGATTCGACTCTTAGTTAACTAACCCTCGAGAAATTAGGTAGAGATATGAAAATTTAACATTTATTTATAATTAATTAAGAAAGTCATCATGATTTTCAGAAATTAAAATAGTTTTCTTTTTAGAAATAATGTTGAAACCAAATAAACCTGGTATAACAAGGGGGGGGGGGGGACCTGCTTTGAACCCAAAAATTGTTGTATTTTACATGGTTCCAAGTGAACTCGAAACATGAGAATTTTGAAAATTTTGTATTTCAAAGGTTTTGTTGTTTATAATTCTTACTTTCAGAACAAAGTCATTCATTCATGTTTTTCAGATAAAAGCTAGCTAGCTAAAAGTATGAGACATGTAAAGTTTGTACTCAAAGAGTAATTAATGGAAGATCAATACTTACCACAAACATTTCTGTCCAAAAGTCTTTTATAGACACGAGGTCTTATTCCAGGATTTAGACATTCATTTTGATTTAAAACCAGATCAGTTGACACTGTCTCCAACTCATCAAGCATTCTTTTTGAAATGGCAGCCCTAAAATACCAACACATTAAACTACAAATTAGGTTCTATTTACACTGCAATTAAGTGCCTAAATTTTTCAAAAAATTGTACACAAATAGAAAATATATTTTGACGCATGCACAACACAGATGTGACATATATTTTTCAAATAACGACTCTCTGTCTTTTCTTGTACCTTAAATGTATCATAGTCCCGAATTTAATCAAATACATTTCAAAATCTTCCACCCTTTTATGAGTAACACATCACAACCAAGAAAGAAAAATGTTACTGGAAAAATCAAGTTTTCACAATCAAAAAATGTGGCCAGGTTTTGAAACTTTTTTTTCCCTAAACTTGCATACTGCATAGTTGATTAAAATAAAAAGTCCTTATGAAAGCGTTTGCGATGAAATTCACCAAAACAAACAAGTGTAAAGTGAACTCACGAAAAAAACCTTACGTGATGGAATTTAAGCGATTGAAAATTTGGATTCAGCCCATCAAAATTATATAGAATCACTTTTTTTTCTTTGGGCAACAAAGAATGAACTTGAAGACTAGTACAATTAACACTTAAACACTTAAAACTACAATTGCTGTACTATCCTGAAAAGGTCATGTTGAGAAATTACATTGCATTACCAATTCACACAAAAGTATGTTTTCTTCAGTTCTTCCACGTGCAAAAATGGTATCTCTTTATTTGCAATGCTTTTCAAGTTATTTAAGAAAATTGCATACAATTATACACATAATTACACACATAATTTTATATGTCATACACAACACATAAGTTGCACATAATTTTTTAATGTATTTTATAATAAGAATATTTATGCCCAGTACCAAATTTTAAATGCTTTTAAAAATTTTATTCAAATTGAAAGTGACAAATAATTCCAAATTTTATTTTTGTTAATTTAATTTATAAAATGTGGCTAAAATTTTCTACAGCTGTTTTGCTATACTAGTCAATTTTGAGTACTGGGCCTTTTTGCAGTGAGTTTTCAGTGCAATATATTGAATGAAAAAATATTGTCTTGAGCTGTAGTGCAGTTATAAACTAAAAAACCATGCATGAAAAAAAATATATATATTATTAAAATTTAATTGTTTAATAATTAAAACCTTACTTAATAGCATTTTGGGACCAAATGCTTTGCAGATGTCTGATGACATATTTCAGAGAGTCTTGATCATAATTCCATTCAATGTCTTTATATTGGCAATCAAACAAGACCAGTGGTAATTCTAAAACAAAACAATACATCATTAAAACCTCAAAAAAATGACAGAAAACCAAATTGAAAGAATGTAGCATATTTTCAGAGTCACCTGCAAACTTTATTTTTGAAAAATATATTTATTTTTTTTATAAGCATATTGATAACTTTAGTAAAAGAATCGTGCTTCATTTCATTTTTCCTTTCCTTTTTTTTTTTTTTTTTTTAACAAAATAAATTTTCAGTCAAAATTTAATTTTTCTTTTGATTGCTTAAATTTCAATACAACAAAATTTGCATTAGATGGGAAAAAAACATGGTCCCTTGAACTTTTTTGTTAGGGGATTTCACTGTATTTTAACATCTTGAACTTAAAAATATAACTATAAAACGAATTGATAAGACTTTCTCATCCGTGAGTAATGAATAGTGCAACTAAAGGAATCTGAAATTCTTTTTATATAATAGAAATTCAGAACATGAAAAATATTTTCATGCACATAAAGTTTAAAAGAAGCTGTCTAACCCACACTTGCAAGTATATTATTACTAAATTGACCATCTGTGCCATTTTAAACAAGTTAATTTTCATGTTTCCATTGCTCCAGCAGATATCTAAGAGATGCAGAAATGTTGTGTTTTTTAATGTTTCAACGAAGTCGTTAAAAGCAATAATTTAAGCATTTCCATAAAAATAATTTTAATCATGTAAACTAGTATGAATAATTAAAAGTAATACATGAATAATTTATGGACTGGGAAAAAAAACAGTTGTAAATCACAGCTCTTAAAGCAATACTAGCTGCTAGGTTAGCTTCCTGTGGCATGTTGACGGATAACGTCTCACCCCCTAACTTTTACTTCATTTTGATGTTATATTATCATGATATAATGTTCATAACAGACATATTTTGTACGTGGCCCGCTAATGAGTTTAATGTTTGATTTAGTTGAGCCTTCATTCTAAATCCTCATTATCATTACTGTTTCATATCCACCACATTTTATAACAATGGATTTCATATTTAATCATTTAAGCCAAATCACTTCAAATTTGACAACTTATTAATTGATGTCTTTGTTAATTAAAATTGTATAATTATATCAGTTAAAACTAATGAAGCCTGAAAAATTACCAATCTATCAGTACCTGGTTTGACTTTCAGTTCATTAGGGTTCAGGAGAAAGAAATATGACATAGATAGAAAGAAAGATAGAAAGATACTCAGTTTTTAGTATCAATAGATTGATTGAAAAAGTAAAGTGCACGAAATCCTGCAAAGAATTTCATTATTTAAAAACAGCACTAAATGTACACAAGCAAATTTTCACATTAAAAATATGTTACTTCAGCAATGCTTGTTTTAAGTCAGAGTTCCTTCTTTCTTTTTCTGTAATAAATACAAACTAAAAATTATGCAACCCATTTAAAAGAAAAATTCAGTTGCCTGAAATTGTTTACTGCGTTCCGATTTTCAGGGGGGAAATGGTCAATTTGGTTATTACATGCTTCTTACACGGTACAGCTGAACCCCATTATACTTCATCCCAGTATACAACAAAATCAAATGTACTGTTGTACAATGATGTGCTCCAAACACATACTAAACTTTTTTTTGTTGCACTAATTTTTATTTATTTTTAAGACAATTCATTTAAGTAGTCGTATAACATATTCAATAAAAACTAATTTTGCTGTATATAGAGTATTTAGATCAAGGTGTGACACGTAGCGTTCACATCTTCACTGCTAAACACATTCACAGAGGGCAGCACTTACTTCTTTAAGCAAGAAGTATGTGCTGCCCTCTGTGAATGTGTTTAGGAGTGAAGATGTGAACGCTTCGTGTCACACAAGGATTATTAATAAGTCCTACGCAGTACAAACAGCATGGTAGTCATTAATTTGGTTTAAAAAATCTTAATTTTACTGCAGTTATATGGAAATATCGGTGGAAAACATGTGCCACAACTCGTACAGTATAGGGTAGCAAAAAAGAAACATTTATTTAAAAGAATGTAATAGACAAAACTGAATATTTTGAGATGTGCTTTTTTGCTCAAGAACGTTTTTTTTGCTGCAATGTTATCAACCAAAAAAGTAGTTTGCATAGATTTTTAGACTTAACTTCAAACATTTTTTTCTGAAATCATTTAAATGCAAATCGCCTACATTTGAAATGGAAAAATTGAATCATTTTTGTTATTTAATGAGCCTCTTATCAAGATTAAATAATTTAGCAGTGATTTCTTCAAGAAAAAAGAAGAAAAAGTAAAAGTTATGTCACATGGTTCATAGTGTTAGAATTAAAAGCATAAATGCAGGAAAGTTAATAAAAAATATTGTATTCAAAGACTGATTCAAAATATTTACACAAATTTTCTTTTGTTGCATGAAAAAAAAAGTATAATAATAGCTGATGTATAATAGCAGAAAAATATAATGAGGCACTACATTTTTTGACTGTCAGTTGTACTCGAAAGATCAGAAACAAAATCAAGGCTATTTTGAGACTGAAAGCTGGGAAACTGAAGAAATATGAAACTTAATGACAAGAAAAAGCTGACTTTTAAGGGCATAACTTCTCATTTCAAGTAAAATCATTTCATTCATTGTTTTGAAGAATTTCAATTTAGTAAAATCAACTTTGAAAGCTTTGAAAGCATTATAGACCACTAGTGGATATGCCCGGCATTGCTCGGGTTAAAATGCAACATGCAAAATCCAAGAAGGTATTTTTTTATAAGAACAATGAAATAGGTGAGCCTTAAATTGATAATTCATTGTTAACCTCAATCTCCCCAAAAACAACAGTGTTGTAAAAAAATCCCCCGCCAAGAAAACCTTAAATACTCAGCCTTAAAAAGTTATGATATCGAGTTTTCCCGCCAAGTTTGTGCCAAACTACAACTAACCTGTATGTATAGTTCTTTTAAATTGTTTTCAGTTTTGCCAGGCGGGAAGCTTTGTCTTGTGAGGTGGTTGCTTAATGAGTAAAAACTTCCCGCCTGGCAGGACTGAAAACAATTTAAAAGAACTATACATACAGGTTAGTTGTAGTTTGGCACAAACTTGGCGGGAAAACTCGATATCATAACTTTTTAAGGCTGAGTATTTAAGGTTTTTTTGGCGGGGGATTTTTTTACAACACTGTTGTTTTTGGGGAGATATCACATGTTTTTGCATTAATATTATTTCTTTGCCTGTTTTTTTTTTCTCTTCAAAATTTACTTTGCATGTTTTTTTTTCCCTTCAACATTTTTCTTGGCGGTCCGACATCTGTGGTTTTCTTGGCAGCATGCATTTGGTGCAAAAGTTCAAGGATCTTCTTCAGTCTAGGATAAATTTGAAATCAATCACAATGTACCACCCGAACCGACGCAAAACAAAGCTAGTTGCTAACAATACTGCGATAAATTAAAAGTTTTAAAAAAAAAACCCCAACCCTTACTGCCGATCTCATATTAAAATGAACTAAATTGAAGATCCCTTTTAAAAGCCTTATGCAATAAAATCAATTACAAATATTTTATTTGTTAACAAATAGAAACTGGCAACAGATGAAATTATAAATCATTGAGTTTTCTTTCCTCGTGGCCCAACAATGAAAACATAAATGCTCACATGTTGAACAGAGCTAGTAGATAGAAATCGGACCAATTTTAAGCATTAATAACTCCGGGGTGCGATGACCCCGGGGGGGTAAACTTTGGGAAAATGTCCTCAATGTCTCATCGAGAATATTCATACCAAAAATCAACACTAAAGACCCCCGGGGAGAAAAGATACGGAAAATAAAAACGAGGGGGGAGGGGGTGGGGGGTCGAAAAACCCCCTATGCCGAGCTTTGGGACAAAATAAATGTGGGTGCAAAAGCAGAGCTCAATCCGAGTTACCGTTTAGTCTGGACCCCTGTCAAACAATTTTTAAAAAGTGCGAAAAATAGCGATTTTATAACATATATCACCCCTCCCCCTGAGGGTCCTGGATGTTTTGCTTTAGTATGTGCCGTCAGGGGCCGCTGGAGATTGAGTATACCAAAAATGAACTCTAAGGATCTTTATGGGGCTGAGATACAGAGGGGTGAAAACCCCGGTTTGGTTACTCGCGTAAACAGTCCTAGTCGCTCTTTTACATTTTTATTGGCGACGGAAATTTCTTGGCGGCTTGTATTTGGTTTTCTTGGCGGGGCGGGACGCGGGAGCGTCCCATGATCTTTTCTGGAAAATACTCATATTTAAATGTGTTATATTTTATAAACTTGTATGATCAAAGGCTTATCTTGATTATTTTATCTCTTTAAAATTGAAAGAAAATGGCCTTTTTTAGACAAAAAATTTGAATTTTTAGCTTTTTGGATTTTTTTAAATTTCAAAATGTAAATTCTAGTGCATCAAGGAACCTCTGTGCAAAGTTCGATGAAAATCCGACGAAAACTGAGGATTTGTATCAGGAACAAACAAATATACATACATCCATTTTCATAGATATAGATTTTTAAGAATGTCATTAAATCAAATTTTAGCATGGTCAAAAAAACCACACAAATCATGATTATAACATCCGCATCACAAAATTTGACAGAAGATTTTTTTTAAATATAAATTTCATTTTTTATGTGCAATTACTCTTTAATCACCATTAACACAAAATACTTATTCAAAATTATTTAACTAATCTGATGGATTAAATTTGTATTGAAAACAAAATATGTGCATAAATTATAGCCTACCTAATTTTATTTACCTGATGCCATGGTATACTGAGGCTTTCTTGGACAATTTTGAATATCTAATAGTTTATCAACTACCTAAAATTTAAATAGATAAAACTTATTTTACACAAAAGATAAATGCAAAGAAAACAGAAAACATAGTTTTTTTTTTTTTTTACAAACACTAAAATTAATCATTTATTTAAATAATGCTCTTCAATGTAAAATATTCACAATAATACATAGAAAACTTAATGCTCTGTATTAAGAAAATTGTGGTAAACATTTGATATGCGATTTATAGTCATTAATATTTTTATATTATTTAAAAAAACATTCCTGTTGATTCATGGCATGAGAAACTCTAACTTTAACAATCATAAGCTTTAGGAACTAATAGGGAAGTTTTCGATTTTTTAATTTTATTTTAAGATGGCTGATGAATTTTTCGGCACAGCACCAAGACTGGAATGAGAAGCTGCGAATCAGCCCTCGCTGAAACCAGTTTTCCATGCCTTCATAATTCAGTGCAACCGGCTTGCCGTAAACCATAGAAGACACCAAGTAATGCCTGGCTAAAAATGTGAATTTGGTTTGTGCAGCAAAAAGTTTAAAACAATCATCCGGACACCTGTGGTGGGTTATTGGATTGTCCTTTGACGAATCCAGTCTTCAGAGTGAATTAATAGACTTGTACTAATTGATAACGGAAGGAAAAAAACTATGCAATCAAAAGATAGTAAAGCTGCAATACAACTCTTGTGGGTGAAAAACAGAAATTATAACCATCCAACGCAATTGGTTTTATTTTTGCTAACTTTTACGTTAGTTATACTTAGTTTCCAAACGTTAACATTTGTTTTACTTATGATACTAACAGATGATTTCTACGACGCAGTAGAAGGAATGCCTTAATGCTTTAACCCTTTATGCCCCGATGGGACTCAGAAGTTCCGCTGATATTAATTTAGTATTATGAATCCTTAAAGGGCTGTAATCATGCTGCAGCTTTTAAGTACCACTCCTTGTACATTGCTGAAAGGCCCACAGTTGGGGGACCTGAGGCATAGGGGGCCTTATACCCCCCAAAATTTCAAAATTTTTATGCTCTGTAAAAATGTTTTTTGATGTATTTGCAACTCAAAAAAAAAAACAGAAAAATCTATTAAAATACATTGTTAAATTAATTGGGGACATAAAGGGTTAAGAGCGAAACGATGAAAGAGACTTGTTTAAAACAATAACCAATGATTTATTGGTTAAATAGGAATAAAATAAACATAATGATCAAATTAATATGAAAGGAAAACCCTGGCCACAATGTGAGGCGAGGTTCTAACAACCTCACTCTTACCCTAACTGGTTTAGCAGCCGATAGACCAGCAGTTCCCAAAGTGGTCCCCAGGTAACCCGGAACTAGCGATGGGTCCATATAAAGGAAAGAAAATTGAGGGTCCACAAGATGTACATAGGGGGTCTGGCTGTTGACGCACTAAATTCACTCCCTCCCACTTAAATTAGTCATCTTTTTCCCGTTGTACACCTATGCTATGTAAAGATATCAGCTTATTTAAGTTTTGTGCCATTATTATTATAAAAGCATGAAGAAAAATTTTACGTTTTTCTCTTCATCTGTTTTCTTTAATTTTAACTTTTTACTCTGCATCAAAACTCAGACTGAAACATTTAAAAAGTTGTCAAGCATTTAAGAAGTTTTTGATTGTTTAAAAAATCGATATTAAAAGAGCCCTCAAACTGTTGGGTAAATTTCTGATTTGTCCTGTTATATTTTCATTTTTTCTGCTTTCATCTGGTTGTTTTAAAACATCAGTAATGGAACTTAACCATTTAATGCCCAGTTTTTGAATGCCTGAGTTCTGCTGTTACAGTTCCTGATTAGTTGCAGAACGACTCTTAAGGAAAGGGGTCCACAGGAGACTAGACAACTAGGCAAGGGGTCCACGGAGCTAAAAAGGTTGGGAGCCCTTGGAATAGACAAACGGTGAAAGAAAAAGAACAACTCCAATCGTTCACTATTTAAGCCAAACAATTTTGCATAGGATCGGCATCATCTAGTGATGCCCATCTAAAACTGCAAAGAAAATAGCCAGAAACGTTGAGACATCAGCTTAATTTGAATATGCAATTTAGATACATTATACTACATTAGGTAGGATAACTCAAGTGAACGCTGTTTTTCCCACTATCAGTTTTCAAGGAGCGCTTTTTTTTAGAGGTGGCTTTTTAAAAAATTCATTAGTAATCTAGCATTGTGTTTTAAAATCCAATGATGATGAATTTTTGTGTTTTGTAAGTCCCTCAAAATTATCTAGTAGTCAATGTAGGAATATTTAGTAAGTAAAAACTTCCCTGTTATATACGAGCTAACAAAATATATATATATATATATATATGTATATTATTAGCAAGGATTTTTACAGACTTTTAATAAGCAACCTTTTCTTTTTCATAAAATTGAGAATTTTCTCACTATTTTGCATGCATATCCAAAATTGATGTTACAGTGAATATACTATCAGTGTAAAATTATGTTCATTCAGCCAACATGTGAAAACCTGTAATTTCAATTTATACATCATAATTATCACATTAAAATTAAAAATTATAATGCACAGGGGGGGAGGGGGACTTTTGCAGACTGAAATGACACTTTAAATTTAGCAGCTTGGTACAAAATGCCACAAGCAAATTTTTGAAAGTTATTATTCTGCAATGTTCTGTTTGGATTAGTGATATTATTCTGCAAGAATCTTTCAAGTATACTAAAACACTACAGCAAAATATTACTTTTCATTATATAAACGAAATAATATCACTAATACACTAACAACAAAAGTGGTAACTAATTAAATATACTTAATTGGATACATTATGACAAGTGATATTTGCATTAAATATCTGGAAGGCTGCAAGTTATTAAAAATTTTAGTGCCTAATTTTTGAATTTTTAGTGCACATATTTCTGCACATTTTGATTGTTTTATTGTACTAATGAACTGATCTCTACCACATACATTTCAATTTCATAGGTTTCTGTATTGCTATAGTGAATGTTTTCATGAAAAAAAAACTACACTAATGAAATTTTGTTACACTAATTGACAAAATACATTAAATGAAAAACAAATTACTTCACAATCTTCCTTCCCGTGTCCAATGAGAAATAATACATGAATAATGCACCTAATCTGATGATACAAGAAAGCTTGTCCAATAATAGTAAACTCCATTATGTCGTAAGGAGAACTAGAACTGACAAAAAAGTATCTATATATAAATTGACTTCAAAGATAAAAACAATTCATCTCGAAAGTTACAAAATATATGTCAGATATATTCACAGCAAAGAAATAACTTTCAGAAATAGAAAACAATCCCAAAATTTTATAACAAAATTATTTGAAAATATTAAATTAGCTAAAAAGTAGTTTCTGATAATTTTCAAAAAAGCAAACCTTCACGCCTACAAAGTTCAATCTACTAATCCATTTACAAGGTTAACTCTAAAAAATGTTAATTTCTTATATTTGTACAAATTAATACCACTCAATTAGTTACTGGCAACTAAAGAAAAAGCACAACTTTCAGGTCTATCAGATATTGTTGTATATTTTTCAGATGTTCCTTATTTCAATGTTTGAATTATTTTTGGTATCTATTGTTATAGATCCACTTTTTTAAAAAAGCCATATTTCATTTGCACATTTTTCAGAATATTATTTACAAGCACTTGTTAAAACTATTATTTGTCTAAATTTTATTAATAATTAATCATTAAAAAACTTCTATTTTTACACAATATTTACAACAATTTGGGTCACCTAGAAACTTTAACATTAGCAGAAAATAAAGATTGATTAGTATGAGCTATTTATAGTTGACAATTTATTAAAAGATAACACAAAAAAGGAGGTTAAAAGAAGAAAAATATTTAATTTAAAAAAAAGGAAGAAAAACAAAAATTGAATAGGTTTTAAGATCATAATGATAATAATACATACCTTTCATTTATTGGTCTGATATAAGCATCAAAAATTTTTCTTTGGAAATTTGTTACACCATTAGCAACATCCATCTTACAGAAGTTCCTAAAATCATGTTCTCCGATGAGTTTTTGAGCAGCTTGATTCATTTTCTGCAAAAAAAAAAAAAAAAAAAAAACAATAATCATACTATTAACTTTGGTCACACCGACATTGGAAAATGCAAATTCAAGAATATTTAGCAGTACAGAAGAAATGTGGAGAATTGCAAAGATTCTTTACAAATGCTATTTATATTCGTATGTGCCTAAAAAGTTTCGAAAAAATTTAACTCGCCGATAGTAGAAGGTGCCACAAATACGTTTGACCTTCGAGAAGTTAAAATTAGGATAGATGTCCGAACAATATTAAGGAAAGAGAACTTAACTTATTGTTTCTTCAAGCATTTTTCATATTCTTTAAGACTCAATTTTAAAATCTACCTGTATCATATGATATACGCACTATTATAGTGATGGTTGTTACAATAAACACCCTTAAATGATCAAACAGCTGAACAGAGTTTGGAGTTTAGAAAAATTAAATTAGCAAATAGGTCTGAAAAATTCCGACTCTTGAAACCGCTCTGCTGGTTTCAATGTTTTTAGTTAATTTTTTTGCACTAATCGACAGTGTTCTTCCAATTTGTACTGTATACACCTATTTAGATCAATAAAAAAATATACTCATTATACTCATTTCCAGCTCCAATCATTTATATAATCAAGTAAATGTAACTTTACATTACTTTGAGAATTAGTTACAGTTGGCTTTACTTTACTTAAAAACGAGCCCTATTAAAAGATAATTTTCTGCAGTTCTGTATCTTAAGTCATAGAAAAGTTCCTGTATAAGGTCGAAAAAATTTTTAACAATCATTTTCTTTAACAATAAAAGGCAAAAAGTACTTTGAGAAAGCACATTAAGGAGCTTTTCTGTTTTGCTTTGTACCAATATTGATCTGTTGTCGAAATTTCCTCCACAGTTTATGGAAAATGAAAAACAGAAGCAAAATTGTGCTATGAATATGAAAGAATTTTGATAGTTACTGGGTTAAAAAGCAAAAGAATAAGATAAAATCTTTGTTTTTTTTTTTTTTTTTTAAATCCATGAATAGGTTGACGAAAGATTTGCACACCCTCCAGTAATATTTTTTTGCTTGTGAATCAAACTTTTCATTTATTAATAGCTAAACTGACAACAAATTGCAGCCATTAGATCTGTGAGTCATTCATAGAATGAAAGTTTCTTACAGAAAATTTTTGCTGAAGAAACTTTTCAACAGTTTTGCTGACAAAGAGGACATGGAATGAGTGTTGAAAATCTCACATAAAGAATATGACATCAATATATGAAAAATTTTCCTACTGGTACAATGTAACTTTAGCACACAAGATATTAAAAATGAAAAAGGGAGAAAGTTGATTGATGATAAGGACATTGTTCACTTGCATAAAACCATGCTGAGATATTTTTTAAACATATTGTAACAACACAAAAAGTGCAAAGGAAAACATTTCCTTTTTTTTTTTTTTTTTTTTTTCAAAATTCTGTTTAAAAACACACTAAAGAGCTTTTTTTTTTTTTTTTGAGGTCCCTTGAAAGTTGTTAAACAAAAAACCAATCCTTATGGGGAATGCAGGAATTAGTAACTGGAGAACGCAAGCTTAATATGTTAGTTAGGAAAAGCTGAGCCAAAGATCCCAAGTCAAGTGTTTGACTATACTGCTGTGCTATGCGCAAAAGTGGTATCTGCAGTTGAGCTCAAACTGCGAGAAAACTCTTTAAAGTTTTGCGCCACCATGTATTTGATTCAGATGAAACTTTTTCTGTTTTTTTTTTTTTTTTTTTTTTAATATTTCTGTTCTCAAATGATTATATTAGGTTGGTGCGTATGAAATGTCGGATTCTCTTTACATGCGGACGTCTGTCTCCATGTTTTTGTTATACTTTTATCTTTGGCATAACCTCGTTCATAGTCGTATTGTCCATTGCCAGAGACTCATTAGAGCAAAATAGGTTTTCTCGAAGGTCTTCCCTTTTGCTATTTCTTTTGAGTTTATTGCCGATATGAATTCTGCCGACACACAAAACAATTGCGAAACTGAACGAACTGGAATATGAAGTTTTGCAGCATCCACCATATTCACCGGATCTCTCGCCGACCGATTTTCATTTTTTCAAGCATTTAGAGCTGTTTTTAATGGGCAAACACTATGAAAATGAAGACAGTCTAAAAAACTCGATATCAGAGTTTATTAATTCTAAAGACCAAATTTTTTTTAAGACAGGCATCTACGCTTTAAAATCTCATTGGGAGAAGTGTATTGAAGGGAATGGAGCATACTTTGATTGAATAAACAGTTTTTGAAGAAAGATATGCAGTTTTATACAATCACTTAAGAATCCGACATTTCATACGCACCAACCTAATATAATTTCGTATTTAGGTAAAATACGTCACAAAGAGCCATCTGGTGGCAATAACCGAATTTTGTCAAAAAGTGCAGATATGACTTTTGTGCTTAGCACGGCAGTATAGCGAATAGTTTTGAGTAAAACTAGTCAAAGAAACCAATTTTCTTCCATAGTGTCAATGCTATCTCCTGACCTGGAATCCTGACTTCAAAGATTGATGGTTCCACTCCATTTACCTTTTATCATTTCTCAGGGGCTCAAAAATGCACTATTTTGACACAAATAGGGGACTAGAACTCTTCTTTGGTAATTTCGAACTAAAATCACCAAAACAATTGTCAGCTGTCACAAGATTCTTTGAAGGGGATCATTATCTGCATGCCCACCCTCCTGCCGTATGTGCACCAGCGTTCAGTAATATTGTACACAAATCAAAGCATTAGTATTTACAGTAGGATGTTACAGAGTTCAAAGTTTACAACGGAAAATTACATTCACACAATAATCAATATTTTTAAAAAAATAAACTTATTTCCAAAAAATTTAAAAACATGAAAGTACATGAAAAACATTACTTCAATATCAAGTTCTCCCACAGGAAACCAATATTTATATGTTCTTTGATAACAGTCAAATCTGAAAAATATGAATACATTAGAAGTTGGTAATTTCTCTTAAGAATTAAATCATTACTCAACAGAACAAAAAAAGAAAAATTAAAAACAATTAGATCCTCCAAAATCTCAAAAAAAAACAAACTTTAATTTACTTATCATTTATTTATGCATTTCATTATTTAAAAATCACCAGAAAATTACAGCACACTTTACAAAAATATTATTAACAAAACAATGTGTTACTCATTGTTTTTTGATCATTTTAAAACCAGATTTTACAGAACTAAATTACATGAAGGAAGGTAAGAACTCTGGATACATTACTTTAACAGTGGGGAAAAAATACAGCAGTTTAAGTACAACTGCAGCAAATCTAGGAGAGGATTACTGCTTTTACTCAATAGATGCTACCAATATTATGGAGTGTTTTCAAGTGGACTAAAATCAGCACTGAAGAAGAGTTTTGCGGTGAAGAAATAGAATGTTATAAACAAAAAAAAACTAGCAAACTTTAAAAAAAATCACAGTTAATAAACTTGGAAGAATTTTTGAGCACTATTGGGAAAGCATGTAAATGGATTGCACAACAAGATCTAATCAAAAATGGGGGTCTTGAAACAAAAGGAAAACTGAAAACTAATATGAGCCATCACATTATTGCACAAAAGTAAAGAAAAAAAAAGGTACATAAAAAATTAGTGTAAAAATCTTTGATTTTTTATCCTTTTACTATTTTTATTAGTTTTAAAAACATATACAAGTACTTTTGCTTAAAAAAATTTTGATAGCAATGAATAATTTATTTTCCTGCACCATTAATGTTTCACTCAATGTTAACTTCCCTCACTGGCATACATCAAGGCAAAAAAATAGTTTCAAATTCATATGTCTAATGCACTAAATTTTCTCTATTATTGAAATTTACTTACCTTGCACTAAAATCCGAGTCTACAGGAGCCCATGCAACGACTCGGATTTCAGGAGGGAGAACACGATTTAGAATGCCCACATAATTGACCTCAGTTTCTAGAATCAGAAGAATATAAGGACAGTTACGAAGTGAAGGCTAAAACAGCTTAATATTGGATTTTGAAAGCAAATATTTTTTAATAGCACACCTTTTTTACGATTAAGGATAACATTTTCAGTTTTGATTACACTTTTTCCTTCCAGTAAATTAGTTCTAAGATCTAGAGACACTACCTGTAAAAAGGTAAAGAAAAAAAAAATATAATAATAATACTGCCATACTAAGCGCAAAAATGGTATCTGCAGAAGATCTCAAACTAAAATATTGCTGTTTAAAGTTTTGCACCTCCATGTATTTGATTCAGGAGATACTTTTTCAGAATTTTTTTTTTTTTTTAATATTTCCCATTCTCACATGACCATAAAACATTGTATGTGGGAAAAATGAGTTGCAAAGAACAACCTGATGATAATACAGGCCCGTCATTTAGGGGGGTTGGGGGGGGGTCAATTGCCCCCCCCCCCCCTGGCTTTGAGAAGTCAATGTATTTACATATAAGTGGACGTAGTTTTTGATGTTTTTCGGTGAAATTGCATTGTGTTTGGACCCTTTGCTCCCCCCCTGGAAAAATTTGAAATGACGTCCCTGTGATAATAACTCAATTTTGTTAAAAAGTGCCGATATGACTTTTGTACTTAGCATGCCAGAATACTCTTTAATGCAGTTTTACATAAGATAAAAAAAATAATTGTTTAAAAAAAAAGAAAAGCCCTTAATTAATAATAAATGTAACAAATTGTACATTCCAAGTAGTTTGAAACTTGATACTACTCCAATTAACCTATGAAAGTAGTTTTTGCTTGTTCTATAGATTTTCAAATAACTAATTCAAATGAAAATATGATTTAGCTTCTAGTTACCTCTCATTGTTTCAACTAAAGACTTGAATTCATTTAAAAGTTGAAAAAAAATATATGTACTTAAAATTATAAGTCAGCATCATATTTAGTTCTAAGTCATTAGTCAGCAACAAACAGCTCATTAGAAAATATAAACTATCAGAAACTTTTTCTGCTGTTGAAAATATAGTCCAATGATCAAAGTATTAAAATTGTTATCAACTGAATCTCATACTGCGCTTTCTCGAACTTTAAAATTTAAATAAAAGTTAGTTGTATTTGTATTTTCAACTACTGATATGAACGGCACAGGTAATAAACCAGCTACTTTAAATTGATCAAATGAAAAAAAAAGATGAAGATTTTTTTTTTTCCGTAAATAAAAACACAATGCACTGTTTTGCATGAATCAAACACAAGGTAACAAAATTTTGGAGATTATGAAAAAAAAAGTTTTAAGTCCTTACAGCGGTTCATTTAGCCCTGCGAGAGGCAGCCAAATGGGGAAAACTATTACCGCCAGTTGGCGAGAGGAAAAAAGGTGAAACCCCAAGTTTGTATAAAATAGGAGAGGATTTTTCACGTTCAGCTGTCTTGAGTTGCATCTCGGGCAATCGCCGATCTACCACTTGTGGCCCTAGCTCCTTAATTACTGTTTTTAACTATTTATTTTAAAGTTTACTACATTCTAGGAGTTTTATATTTTTAATAAAAGTTTTATATTTTTACTGCCGTATTTTATTGAAGTTGCTACAGTCCTATAAAAGCGTGAAATACAAGTAAAACAACCTATTATAAAATTAACCTCTTCATTATGTATCAAAAAATTAAATATAGATTATACAAATAGCAGTGATAGAGCTTCATTAACAATTAATGAACAATACAAGTTGCTTCAAAAAGTTCTAACCTGAGAAAATGCAGAAACACCCTTATCTGTTCTGCCACACCGATGATAGTTTGATGTTTCTCTGTGCTCCAACAGTTTAGTTCTTTTCAAGGCTTTGAACAGTTCTGCTTCAATAGTTTTATCTGTGGTATCTTGCACAGCAAATCCGCAATAATCCCAGCCAAGGTACAGAAATTTCAATGCAACATGTCGCTTGCTATACCTATATTTAGAGAAAAAAGAATATGAATTGCTTCGAAATACTTAAGTACATTTTTGAAAGTAATTTGTTACAATCTACATGTAGGCAGTACAGTAGACCCTCGAAATAACGACCATCTATGTCCGACAAAAAAAGGTCTTTATAACGAGTGGTCACTATAAGAGGTAGAATTTTTAAAAAATACACATGCATCATGCATGTTCAGTACTTTCATTCAAAATTGGTGTTTTTATTTTTTAATTCAACTATACTAAGTACTTACTTTTTTTTCATTGGAATTACAACATACATTAGGGAAAAATATTGAACGAATTTTAAATTAGAAAATATAGAAAAAAAATATTGCACTTACAAATCATTTAACACATGGATCAATAAGTCCCGAGACTAACAATGAAAACAACATTTTTTTGCGAAATTTTTTTTTTATTCATCAACATAATCACCTTTTAGGGGCCAGTGCTTTTCCAATTTTTCAATACCATGTTTATAAAAAAAATTATCTTTCGCTTCAAAATAAGCTTCAGTTTCAGCGATGACCTCCTCATTTGAGCCAAATCTTTTTCCCTGGAGCATTTTTTTAAGATCAGCAAAGAGCCAGCAGTCACTGGGGGCAAAATCTGGCGAGTATGGGGGGTGGGGAAGCAGATCAAAGCCTAATTCGTTCAATTTTGCCATTGTTTTCATCGACTTGTGGCAGGGTGATTGTCTTGGTGAAAAAGGATTTTTCTCTCTGCATGTGCGGTCGTTTTTTTTTTTTTTTTGTGTGTGATTTCCTCCTTCAAACGCACCAGCAAGTCAATATAATAATCACTGTTAATCGATTTACCTTTTTCGAGGTAGTCAATGAAAATCACGCCATGCGTATCCCAAAAAACTGACGCCATGACTTTGCCAGCTGACTGCTGCGTTTTCGGATGCTTCGGACGGCTTTCGCCAGCTGTACGCCACTCAGATGACTGCCGCTTCGACTCTGAAGTGTAGTGATGTATCCATGTTTCGTCCATGGTCACGTAACGACGCAAGAAATCTTTTTTGTTGCGAGTAAATAGCGATAAACAGCTTTCTGAATCATCGACTCGTTGCTGTTTTTGTTCCATCGAAAGCAATCGCAGCACCCACTTGGAAAAAACCTTTTTCCTACTCAACTTTTCATGGAGGATAGTAAATACACTTCCATATGATATCTGTGTCATCTCAGCAATCTCACGGATCTTCACTTTACGATCTTTCATTATAATTTTTGTCACTTCACTCACATTTTCCAGTTTTTCCACACGTCTACCCGAGCGTTCCGCGCCATTTGTGTCGGTACGACCACGTTTAAACTCGGTAAACCACCGACAAATCGTTGCTTTTGATGGACAAGAGTCCGGGTAACATTTTTCAATCCATTGTTTCGCTTGCACGTTGTTTTTACCCATTAAAAAACAATGTTTTATCAGAACACGAAACTCGTTTTTCTCCATTTTTTAAACAAACTACAAAACGACTTTACTCCAACCTCGATAACTCAGCTGTTTCTAGTCCGATCGACATAAAATTTTGACACGTTTCAAGCAAAGGTTAGTACTCTAGAAAGACCTGGTTACTGGTTTACGACGAGGGCCATTTCTGGGTTAGTCTCGGGACTTACTGATCCATGTGTTATTTTCTGAAGAAAAAAATCAGACATTATTGTTTGCCTTTTTGAGAAACATAACTTTTACATATATTTCAGTTATAGATCATATATAGTGTCAAAGACGTCATTTCAAGTTTTCCGGGGGGGGTGAAAACGCAACTCAATTTCATCGGAAATCAGCAAAAACCACGCCCACTTATGTGTAAATACATTGATTTTTCAAAGTCAGGGGGTGGCAAAATCTAGAAACATGGTCTATTTGTAAAAAAAAAAAAAAAAAGGCATAAATGGAGTCCGTTGAAGCTGGCAACTATGTTGGTTTTCACGATACAGAAAGGTCATTATACTGAAAGCAAATTAACATAGAGCGTGTAGGGTAAATTTGAGGCTTTTCCCACTGATTGTTATAATGGGGTGATCTTTATAATGTGTGGTCGTTATATCGAGCGTCGACTGTACATAGTCACACAATTTTTTGGTGCTGGTAAGGTATTTAGTATGGTGGTTTAAGCTGATTTTTAAAATAATTACTAGCACCTTCAAGATAATATTTTCCCCCATGGTTTTAATCACCATGCAAAATAGTTTCCCATGGTATCATACCTTAATTTTAAAAAAGCATAAATTACAACTATTGTTGTATATATGAACCTAAGCAATTTTATAAAAGCATTACAAGCATGCTGAAGATAGATATGCCATAAAAACAACTAAGCAGGGCTCTGAAATAATAATTAAAATTAAAGTATCATGATTGTGCTTAGTATAAGTTTCTAGGCATCAAAATTAACAACTCAGGTGTATTTTTTAGTGAATCAAATACATATGTATCCCAATATCTAAAAAGTATTTATTAATTACAAATGCTACAAATTATCATTAGCATATTTAAAATATCTGTAAAATATACAGAAAATTGACAGAAATTTTTATAGAGAAAAAATCGATTGCATTTTAAAAATATTTTAAAATTTATCCTTCCACTTAATCACTGGTCTCAAGTCAGGAAAGAAAAGCCTCAGTGTCATCAAAATTGTAGGTGTCAAATTTGGCGCTTATGTTTAGAAATACAAGTGTCAAATAAAAAGTTTTAGTTGCCAAATGCAAATAATGACAGCTTATTTCTAATACTGCAGCTAAGGTTACATAACATTGTTAAGGGGAACAATCGACATTAAGTAACACTAACAATTCATTCCGGTTAAACTACAACTCTTTGATGCAAGGGCAGATCCAGCTCATGTTCATTAACCAGCATTAATAGCGTTCCTGTTTTGCGTTTTTCAAAGGGCGCGGCGCCCTGCCCCCCTCCTTCTCGATGAAACGCGCCCTGCCCCACCAGAAAAATTCTAAGGATGAGCCTTGCCCTTTGCGGGGGGGGGGGGAACGATGTCCAAAAGAAACTCTGAAAATCATGAGGACAGCACTTTCGTTCCCAATCGAATATCAGGAGGGCGGGGAATGGGGTGACTCAACCCCCCCCCCCCCACACACACACATTGCACCTGTTCAAGAAAGCTATTTTTATTCTTTTGTTTCATGTCCATGAGGTCTGTTGCACTTCTTATTGAATAACAATATTCCTGATTATAGGGCAATGCTTCGCTTGCTATTCTCCCTTATTTTTTACAAACAAATCTATCTGAAAGATTTTTGTTCATCCTTTCTCTATTACTGATTCATCTGGTATTTATCTTTTTTTTTCTGCAAACAGGCATAAATGAGAATGATGCTGGATCCACCAGAGAGTGAACGCATGACGTCATCTTGTTGGAATTTAGCAAGTGAAGTTCTCCCTCCAAAATTTATCCAAGCCATAGCTTAAACGCTGGTTTTACGTTCCTTGAATCAGTGACAACATTGATTTGAAAAGTGCTTTAATATCATAAATATTGAAAGCATTCTTACATTTTTGCGATAACTGCAACTTATAGTAACCCTGTTCTGCTCTGATGCTCTGATTGGTTTCTACTGCAACCCTACTTCCCATCCTCTCAGGGATTTTTTTGTATTTGTTTTCGTTTGGATTCGCTTATTATAGACATGTTGGTTGTTGTTGATGTTTTTTTATCTTAATTTATTCCCCTTCCTTATGGATGTAGGAAAATAAAATATCAGAATAAGCAGAATGCTGTCACCCTTTTTAAAATAGAACTGTTCAAGGGCTTTGTAGTTGTCTCTTTCGATCAGGGTTGCTAGATTAAAGAACTGTAAATTCAGGACAAGCCTTGGGGGGGGGGGGGGATGAGAGATGAATTCTAATGGTTGATTTTTTACAACTTTGACTTTAAAACATCAAACCTTTTTTACAAAAACCACCTTTTTTACCATTTCACAGTTGTTTTTCTTCATGAATATAAATAGGAAAACGTGAAACACTTACAATTGTGAGATTCCTTAAGCCTTATTTCCCTGTTATTAGCCCCTTTTTCCTGAGGCAAGACCGTAATTTCGAATTTTGCAGGGGGGTAAAAGATTATATATTCAATGAAAATTGTACCAAAAACCAGCAAAAGCCTTGCCCATTAATTTCCCAAAACCAAAGGGGGGGAGGGCAATTGACCATCTGCCCTGATCCTCCAACTGACGGCCTGTCTTGGTGTGAAAGATATAACAGTCGTTTGTACTGATGAACAGTGCCGTATTTACGTATGAGCTTAATACGTATGAGCCAGGGTGGCACAATGGGGGGGGGGGGAGTTTTTTCGCTTCTAAAGAAGTAAAGACCTTTTATTTATTTATTTTTTTTACAACTTCGAAATTCAACACCTCAAATTTACCTCCCAAAACGGCGATATGCCCAAGTGCCTTTCTACTCCGTAAAAAGTGCCCTTTTTTCCATAAAAAGTGCCCTCTTTAAGAAATTTACCCTGCCCTTTTTTTAAAAAAATGTGAACACTAAGCATTAACAGAAAGGGGAAGTGAGTCACAGTGTAATTTTTGGCACAAATAGAAGGTCTACGGTGAACCAAAGAAAAATCCTAGAATGCCTCTTTTTTAGCTTTAACCCTTTAAGCGGTTTGCCTGTACGGTGTACGTGCTACCCAAAATTGGCCTCATCTGGTTTGCCCGTACGGCGTACGGGCATCGATATTTTCAGATTTCCTTTTCTGGTTTTCCCGAACTGTTCGGAAAATTGTAAACCTCAAAATTCACAGTAAGTGAGAGAGAAATTTTTGCATAATTTGTAAACCATTCATTACTGCATGCAGAATGTACTTGAAAAAAGCAAATATTTCGGGATTTTGTGACCAAAATTGTAAAATAAAAAATATTGTAAAAGCATTGAAAACGAAAAAAAAAAAATAAAAATTCTTTATATTCTTATTATGTTAAGTATGGTACTTAACTATATGCAATAAAAAAATATGCCTTTTTTGGAAGCATTTCTGGAAAAATAATTGACTGCTTAAAGGGTTAAGGGGCTTTCTAAATGAAAAAGACATCAGAACACTTTATGCAAGTACATTTTCAAATAGATTTTATTTCCAATAATAGAATTAGAATAGGCATGAATATCGATAAACATAGAGGAATGATATGAAATGAATTAAACAGTTTGAAATGTCTTCACAGAGGTAAATCTCATGAATATTGACTTACAAGAATTTCAAAAACAAATGTTTCAACACAATTGAAATTCAGTTCCACAAACTTGTAAAATTTCAAATTCAAAATAAGTTTCACTTTTCTTTAAGAATATTTCTGGGTTCTAAGAAGTTTCAAAACAGAAGTAATGTTATAGTGCAGGGGTTTCCATATTATGGGTAATTCCATGTAAATGTCAACCTAGACATGGGTTTTTCATCTTTCAATACATATATCTTGTGATATATCATTTTAAAGATAATTTTTCAAATTTTTAGAATCCAACATAAGTTTTCACAAAATATTACTCCAAACCCTTGAAAAATGGCTGTAAAGATCACATATGCAGTTACCCAAAACATCGCATATTTTTCTAACTTTTCACATTCATATACAATTTTAAAAAAATGCAAATAATGATGAATTTTTTTTTTAATTATTGAAGAATGATTCTTTTGCTTTATAGAAATGTGTATATTTTTTTGTTTTGTCATAAAATGAATATTGCAAAGTTAATGGGTATTCAGTCTGGTTTACTTGTTATGTTAGTCACAAAAACATGAATTAATTCAGTTATTCCCTTCTAGAAAGAATTTTTTTTATATTTTTTCCCCTGATCTCTTCTATGGGATGGGTACAGTTAGATTGATAAGATTGTTCATAAAGAATTTCCTTTCTTCTGGCCATAGGACTTGTGACTAACATAACATCACTGTGTGTGACTAACATAACACGACTCTTTAAGAAATACTTAAATCTTAAGTAAACAATTTATTTTAGAAACAAATTAATTTATCGAACATCTTATTTTAAAGAAATTAGTGTGACCATATATACTACAGTAATTTATTTTAAAAACAGTTCTTTTAATAGTAAACTTGGAGTCGAAATTTTAGGCTGTAATTTGCGACGCAAGTAAGCACTCGGCATACGAAGTCAACATCTTCTATGAAAGAATTTTAAATTATTTTATAGCTATATGCGGGATCGCTGTGCAATTAGTTTTTCTATGAACATATGGAGCTGCTGCTCACTTTAAAAACATATATGACCCTAACTGCCTCCAGCATCTACAGGTCATGGAGTTTTATGAAATTAGATCATGGAAAGTGCCTACATGTATAGCACAACGTGTGGAGCAGCGTTTTACATGGGCAAACTTTGGAAATTATGCAAAGAAATTACTTCAGTAATAAAAAAAACAAGAATTGAAGATAAACTGCTTATTTTTGAGTGAAAGTGACAAGGCTGAAAAGAAAGAGCTAGACTTGTTGTTTGAAAATGGGAATCCCCATATAAGTTTTTCGGTAATAATGATATGCTGTAAATATAGAGAAATTTAAAATTTGTTTATAAAAAATACAGGGAATGATATCCCAGGAAAAGAAAAAAAAAATTTTTTAAAGAAATTGTGTAGAAGACAAAGCTGCTGATGATTTTGAAGTAGATTCTCCCGGACTGTTCCGAGATACAAAAACTAAGACAGTGGGTAATTTTATTGTGGTGGTATTTACCTCTTGTAAGGTTTAAAAGGAACATGGTAGGCAGGTTTTAAACATGAATAAAAATGATTATAAAGTTCTCTTCGAGAGAAAAAGCTCTGAGGCAACCTTTGTGTTTCCCACAAATGAGAACAAATTTTGGATTTAAGGAATTCAAATTTCGAAAGTCTTGTCGCAAACATCTGTAAATTCCCGCAGACATTATTACATTAAATACAAAATTGAACTGGAAATTTTGTTTACAGGTAAACATGCGTGTTAATCTTCTATAAAATCTTGTTTGCATTCTAATATTTGTATTAATATTACCTGTAATACACTTAAAGTTAAATGTATAATCGTGTGTTATGTTAGTCACGTTATGTTAGTCACAGGCAAGTTTTATTAAAGTACTACTTTTTGCAATATTATTTAAAATATATGTCAAATTTAAAATTATTAATGTGAAAACAACATTTCACATAGATAAAATCACGGGAAAAATAACAATTTTATGGTTCAGTTTTAGAGAATTGTGTTGATGAATTTGGTACAAAATTTTGAGGGTTGCAAATCTGTTATGTTAGTCACGTTGATCAAAATGTCCCCTAACTCCCAAAAATGAAAGTAATAATATTATTTTTTTTATATTAACTTGAACAACTCAGCTATGCGGAGAAGAATAACACCTTGTTTTTGGTATTGTAACAAAAATAAGGCTCACACACAGAAAATAAGATTAAAAATTTATTCTAAATGTTATGTTAGTCACGATGGAATTACCCTTATTGGCTTGAGGCCAAAAGTGGCCAGCAAGTATCCAAAATTTAGCTCGCGACTATAGGCCAGATTTCAGATGCGTAAATAGGCCAAATTATAGTTGCTAGGTATTTTTATTTTTACTGTGATAATTTTTTTGTTTATTTATATTTTGAGAGCTTGTAATTGCTCATCTATATATATAAAGACGACGGTGTTCATTTTGTCTGTTTGTACGTTTGTAACCGCTGGCCAGAAGCCCCCACAGCACCTACAGACCTGAAACTTGGCTCAAAAATTCGAACGTACCCCGCCCTCGTGCACCTCGAAGCCCAAATTTTTAATTTCGAATTAGTTATTTTTAAATTAATTAATTAGTCTCATTTTTGGTGTATCCACCATAATTGAGGGGGGAAAACCTTCCCCCACCCCAAAACATTATATATCGTTGGAGATGGGTTTTTTTTCTGAAAAAGAAAAGTTTTAGCACGTTTCTGTCCGTTAATTAGGGCAGGAGATATTAATTAATCAAATTCAGTCAATTTTCAAGGCATAACTCTACGCAAAAATGAAATACTAGATCCATTTTCCGTACAAGCTGCTCTTTCTTCAGTGGTTTAAATTTACGTATAAAGTTAAGCCTTGAAAATTTACTAAATTTGAGTATATCTCCTGTCTTTTTGATTTATTTGGCGAATTTTTTTAAACTTTAAAAGGACTTTTACGGCCGTATTCTCAATGGCATCTCACCGCGGAGATAACACTCGGACTATCCAAATCGATTTTTAAGCTAAAACTCGTATTAAACGTTTTGCGTATTCTCCAAGTCGTTTTAAGAGCAGCTTAAGAGAGCGGAGTGTTAGTTGAAGTCGAAATGAAACGGCAATCGCCATTGGCTATAATGACTCCCGTGACATTTTTTATTTGTTAACTGCATCCTTAACCGCTTGATTTTGTTTGTTTATCTCATTTTATGCGAAGCATGCTTCTATATCTTTCCTCTTCTATTTGAATCTTTCATAAAAAAAATAATAATATGACTCAAAAGAGCAACTTTACAGCTATCGAAATAGAAGTACTATTATTGAGCCTAACAGATTACGAAAAATATAAATGCATAATTGAGTGGTTGCACTCTGTGGTGTCTAGCATTAAGGGGCTGAGCATAGTAATTATACTGTCCACTGCACTTTTGCTGGGAAAATTCAAAGTCATAAACAATCAATTAAAACATAATATTTCGTGTTTTTAAAAAAAAATAATTGCAAGCTTAATTTTACGTCACATTATCTTCTGACCAGTAAAATTTTCGCTTGGCGAGAATTGGGCCATCTAAGATTTACGGCAACCCTTGTGTTATCTCCGTTGCGAATGAAAACTGTTCGGATAATAAATAAAGACAATATTAAAAGTTAATTTGTTGGCGACTATTTTACAACTTGGCATTCAATTCTATTTCTGTATGTTTACTTGACGGATCAATTTTTACGTTATTTTGCAGCTTGTTTTATTTGCTGGTTTATTCTGCATTTTAATGGCTTTTTTAAAATCAGTTAGCGAATTATTTTTCATTTTAACTGATTCTGAGTCTTGTTTTGTTCCTCAAATAAGTCCAACTCAAAATGTTCCACACGATCCAAACGACTGGCGTCCATGATTGTTTACGAGAAAAGGATGATGGGAAGGAAATCTACGCTTGACCCACGCTTAAACCGCCGAAGTCGGGGGCACAAGCGAAGCTCAAAAAAGAGCGTGTTGTGACGCATCTTTTCGCCAAGCTGGACTGGAGAATACGCTTTTTTTTTGCAGCCTCGTGTTAAACCTCGCTTAAAACTTAAGCGTCGGTTAAAACGGCGTGGAGAATACCGGTGTTAGTGCAGCTTAAAAAGTTGTGGATAAAACGGTAAGACTAGAATTTTCTATGCGATATTTTAAAAAAACTCAATGCATTTACAGCTTTTAAAATACTATGAGATTTATAGCTGCGATGCCTAATTAGTGAATTTGTGGTGTAATATAAGGATATGTTCTTAAAAATTAAAGTTTTGCTGTGGCCAATAACTCTCGCAATATTTTCAGAAAATTATAGTAATTGGCCCCCTATGATGAGAACGCTATTGATAACTCTAAATATTTAGCAACAGAAAAATCAGATGAAAAATTTAATGTATTAAATAAGCTCATGTCTCTATAAAAGCACCGAAATATCAGGAGGAAGTTTCAAATAACACATGACCATTATACAAAGTTGACGCTTTTTTTTCCAGAATGATTTTTCTAAAAACTACTCTACCAATACTGAAATACTGACTGCAATTATAACAACAAATGCAAATCTGACTAATGAAAATAATGTGACAGCAGCAACAGTTGTGATAACTCCTCTAAAAACTCCTATAAATTTGTGTACGCCATCTACTTCGGTTAATCTGTGCTTTGGGTCCCTTTTCTCGCCAAACACGGATTTAGGTCTTGTCGCCATAGAAACGCCATTTCTGCGTAATGTCTCTTGGAGCTTTCAAGTACGCGAGACAACAAGGAAAAACGCGCCAGTTGGCGATTTTTTGAAAATGCGCCAAGCAGGGACCCAAAGCGCATTTTCACCTCTACTTCAAACCAAACAACTCATTGTAGCAAATTTAACGATGATTACCAACAAAATGCGCCAAAAAGTAGGAGAAAATTTCTTAATAGGATAGACAATTAAACCATTCTTTATAATTTCTGAGAGTTACAGAGCAGCTATTGAAAACAATGAACAAAAAAAGCAGCAAAAAAAGTGAAAAATAAAGAAAAGAAAAGAAAACGGAATGGACAAGCAGCCGTACAGAAAGATGTTTGAATTACAGAAAGATGTTGAATGTTTACATGGCCAATAACTGTATGGTTTCATAGCCAATAACTATGATAAGATGGCCAATTACTATCAATTTGACATTTTTGTTTTTGCGTTGACAATTTTCTAATAATATATCTGAAAAAGTGTTTTCAGACAGTATGAGTAGTAAAATGCATTAAATATAGTATCATATGAAGTATTTCTTATTAATGCAGAAATATTTCATTTATTTTTTATTCAAGCATACAAATACGATGTCGCTAAAGTGGCCAATTACTATACCACTTCAACTATAATAATTTTACTTCAGAGGGTTGGAGTGAATTTAAATTTATTCAGTGGACTTCCTTCCCATTAAAATGCACGGGCATCGCCGTGCGGGTACTGCTAGTACTAGGATAAAAGCAAAATCAATCGCTGAAAAAGTCGATGACATCAATCATCATGTTATCCAGCTCTTGAATTGTTTGAATGTAATATTTAAAAAATTCTTCATGTTTTTTCATGATTTGTTTCAGAAGAGAAAAACCATAGCAAGACCCTTAATTTATAGAAAAAGAACAAGATGAGTTTTGGAATTCACAAGAAGATGCAGAATATTTCTCAGAATAAGGTTACACAAAATGTTTCTAGCATGTAACGAATGAATTTTTTTTTTTTTTTTTCATATAATAACTAATGATGATTAAGTAGAAAATTTTTAATGTTACAGAATTGGTAGCTATTGAAATAAACAACTTTGAATACATTTTAAGTTTCTTTGATCATTTTAATTTTTCAACCCAGTGATAAATGAACATTAATTCTGATGCTAAAAAAATTCGACATTTGACAGATGAAAAACGAAGATTTGATGTATAATTTTAATTTATTAAGTTGTAGAAATGCCACAGTGTTTCATTATGATAGTTATTACATATATCAATTATTACTAATACAAAAGTATAACAGTGGTGATTCTAAACTACAATATATCATGAGCTATATCTCTGGTGTATTGGCCAGTGAGTTATGGAGAGTTTCAAAAATTCTAGATAGGTAAAAGTTTGGACACCCCTGCTCTAATATTTTTAATCACAAGAAAAAATAAATTAAAAAAAAAAAAAAAAAACAAAACAAAACAAAAACAAATTTATAACATCAACACAGCTTGAATTCAGAACCGAAAAACAAATACTTACTTTTGGAAATCAAAAGGTTTTTCTTTTTTATCTTTTGGGATAGACTTTTGTTGATTATTTTTCTTTTTTAGCCTTTCTATTATTGCTATAAGTTCCTAAAATGCAAAATGTAATTTTTTTATTTCTCATTTAATAGAATGCATAAAAGAGCACATAACAGAGGAAAATATTCATTATTTAAGTTATTAAGTTTAAACAGAAAAAAGATCTACAGAAATTGCCTAATTAAAGGTCTACAACTAAATTAGTTATAACTTTCCAATTCACCAGGGGCGGCAAATAAGAGGGGCAAGAGGGGGCGATCGCACCCCCAAATATTTTTCGCAGAATGTTAAAATACGGGTAAATTCAACTTATGTTTTACACAAATCAACGATCAAAAAGGAACTAAAAAAGATTGCCAATTTTCAATAAATATTGATAAAACTCATCCATAAACATATTCTCAAGACTATTTCTCATAACAGAGGAATCTGCAAAAAATGCTCTGAAACAAGTATAACCGGACAAGAAAGGATTTTCAACTTTCGTTGTTTGTAAAATAGCACAAGACACTGGAAATCGATGGAAAAAAATCTTCTTGCCTACAAACATTGCAGATTAAAACTTGACTATAAGTTAAAAACTAATTTCGAATCACAACATTTTTGATAACTAATAACAAAATAATTTTAAAGTTTGGTCATAAAAATTTAAATTGTTTTAATAACTCCAATTTTTCTTAATATTAAATCCAGTTTAAGAAATCTTTCTTTTAACTAATATGTATTTTAGGATGAGTACTGAGGTGCTTCATATTTAACAAACTCGCCCCCTCAAACGAAATGTTGAAATGCCGCCCCTGCAATTCACCATTTATTTTGAAATACGTAAGTTACCTTAACTACTTCATATTGTCCCACATGCCTCCGTTTGTTTCAATCTCATACTCGAAGCATTTTTATAACATGTTCAACAATAAGCCAAAAGGGTACTTATCCGTTAGCCAGGTGCAAGTAAAAAAAAGCCAAATAATGTACAATTCCCCCTAATTTCTTACAACCATAGTTTTTACAGTTGAACGTTTTCGACTTTTGTTCGGTTGACTGATGTTGCTTGCTTGGCGACATTTTTCGCTTGCGCCCATCTAACGGATAAATACCGGTGAAAGTTTATTTCTATACATCAACTTCACCAGGGAAACCTGACAACCCTGATTTGCAAAGAAAACAAACAAATACTCCAACATGCAAAATTATTCAATGATTAATCACTATGCAAGTTTCGATTTCAAATTTAGCATATGGCATAGCCTTCCGCTGCCAGCTAAAACAAAAAAGGAAAACTAAAATGCTGTGAAATAGTAAACACATTAATCCCTTAAAGTACTTTTTCACTTTGCTTTGACCAATAAATGCATTCTTATACTAAAATGATCATTTTCTATAACTTCAATGATAATAAATATGGAAATTAATAGAAGATTAACAACTTTTAAAAAGGATAAAAAGTTCTATTTAAAGAGAGAAAAAAAACAGCAGACCTCTTTGGAAAGATCTTGAAGGTTTTCTGGGATTTCAGAAATGCTTCTTTTCTCTGCTTGTTTTCCTTCCATAATATCATTACAACTTACCTACTGAGACAAAAGATGGAATAATGATTTCTGAATAAATTTCAAAATTAAGTTAAGCAGTTTAATGAAAATAGGTAGAATTGTGACTATTTTTCATCATTAAAAAGATTTCAAATATTTTAATCAGAGTTCCTGCTAGAATGGAGCAGTGATAGTGGTGCACCAACATGCCTAGTTTAATTATTCTGCGATTGGACAGTCCTATGGTTACACATTAAATTAGGGGCTCCTAATTCTTCTGGTCTTTGACCTCGAGAAAATTTGTTGATTTTTCTAATTCAGAATATTTTCAA
The DNA here is from genome assembly GCA_038373865.1 of Uloborus plumipes. Taxonomy (NCBI): domain Eukaryota; kingdom Metazoa; phylum Arthropoda; class Arachnida; order Araneae; family Uloboridae; genus Uloborus; species Uloborus plumipes. The sequence continues at coordinate 2,828 of JAXGGA010004089.1, read as the reverse complement.
AAATTTTAAAATGTGTGTGAGTGTGATAAAATCTTTTTTATTACTTAGGTGAATTGCTCTACAAAGAAAGACATTTCAATGACAGGGTTCTAACTCTCATTCAAGAAAGAAATTTAAGGGCTTTTAAATTATTTTTAAGGACCTTTTGAAATTGTTCAGAGCCATAAACTGGGATATTTTGAAATCATTGAATCTTTAAATGTGAAATTTCACTTCTATGGAAAACAAATAATACTACTTAAATATAATCTATTTTACTCTTTCTATTATGAATTGAAATCAATTTTCATGGATTACATTTTAAGTAATTTCTGTTAATATAGAAATTTGTTTTTTTAGAAATCACTGGGGGAAAATACCTAAATTGTGCCACTTGAAAAGATTTTTTACTCGATAATTTGAAACCCAAACAAAAAAGCGAGTTCTTTAAGGCACTTTATTTCATATTTTTGTTTATTTTTTTACTTTAGTGTAGTTCTTGTATTGTTGAGGTTTTAGATATTACTGATGTTTTCACATTTTAATGCCAGTTTAAAACTACATAATTCCTAACAAATGGTGGCCAGATGATCAGATAAAATACGAAGCAAGTTCTTAAATTAATATCTCTTAGATAAAAGGATTACCAAAATATAAAAATAAGTGAGTCCTGACACATGACTACAGCAAAGCATAGCATAGCATAGAATAAAAGTATTTTGGATGTTGTATTAACCAGCTTTTCCAAATTTGTATTAACCCCTTATATATTTATAAGAGCTCTTTAACTCTTTAGAAATCTAGCATTCAATGAGACAATAAAATTAAGGACTTGAAGTGATGGCTAACAGAATTTGGGATTAAATATGATTAAATATAAGCAAGGAACAAGAGGTTTTACACCTTCTTTTAGTCTCTATCCGATCCGATCATTCGAGAAACAAACACAAACACATTTTTGATTTTTTCCTTTTGACAACAACAAAATGATGCCAAATATAGAAAACATAATATAGCAAAGTAAACCACGTTGCCACCAATATACAAATTTCACATTGCGACTAAAGTTTTCTTCCTGCTCCAGAATTTATCTCGGAATCGTAAACGAAATCTCAATTTCGTTCAATTAATTAGCGTGAAAAAAGTTTTCAGTTGATTTTTGCGTTGGTTTTCATCTTTGCATAAAACACGGATGTAAGGCCCCTTTATATACGAGCCGGCGCATCAAGATTAAGTTTCACCACTTTGGATCCAGCGCGTGTTTGTGTGTTTGAGTGGTTGTCTTTTCTGGCCAGTAATCGCGTTTTGGTCATTTTTCACTGTGAGCAATTATTAGCGGCACGTGGATTTGGCAAAGCTTAGCTATGTGCCAAAACTTTTTTCTGGTAACCCTACTCCGCAACAATGAAAATTTGAAAGTAAAAGTTAAGGAATTGGATCCAAAGTGGTGAAACTTAATCTTGATGCGTCGGCCTATCTATATAGCGGCTCTACACGGATGGATCTAGCTTTTCACACAATGTTAAGGTTTCCTAAGGCAGGGATTCAAGTGAAACAGGTCATCGCAAATTACAATCACTACTGGAAATGAATTACATTAGAACGTTTCTTGATAAAAACATCGTGACGTTTGCCTATGAAAAACGAGCTAGATAAAACGTCACAGCCTACTTGGCGAATAAGAGGAGATCTCTGAGTGCTTGTGAGCTCTTATTGGCTCCACCCGTAGTGACGTCATGCCAAGTTAAGTTGATGATAATGTAATTCACTTCCACCCAGCAAGCAAAATTTCTTGCATCAGCCTTGACAGATCTTGACATTGAACTGACAGCGTCAATATTGCACAATTTTATACTGCATATAGATTGCATACAGATTCAAAAATCAATAATGCTATAACAACACGTGTGTAATATTACATACATCTTAACATATCAACACTGAAACGTGCTGTAAAATCAACATTGCACACATGTTGTCAGCATCAGGATTTTAAAGCATTAGTTGACTGAGCACTGATTTCACGCTGCCGCTATCAAGATCATTAGCATCAATTCTGACGACGAAGAAACAGGCAATTCTTCATGAGAGTCGCGCATGCGTAGTGTAAATTTCACCCAGCCTTCATTCCTCTTATCTTTGATTCTTTCCCTGTTGCTCCGCATGTCAACCAAATGTAAACTTAGACCATGTGGGGGGCGGTGTAAAGTGTGTTGGTATTTTTTCTAATTGGTTCTTTGAAACAAGCCTTTGTCTTTGAGGAAGAGGAGTGATCGTTTCGTTGAAACCTGTGTTTAAATATATGTGTGTATGTTTTTTCAAATTTTAAAGATACTTAGAAAATAAAATTAATAAGGTATTTCAACAGTTTTTTAGAAACAGATTTTTTGAAAATTCAGGGGCAAGGTCAAGGTGAACATTTATCCCCATTTTAGGGGGGATTACATTTGAGCGTCACCGACATGATGCTAATGCGTTACCGAACTGAATAATATGACAGATTTCTATCTTAATGTGCATGATAAATGACCCCAGCAGCACAGCAGTATCGGCCAATCTCGGCGAAAGTTGGGTCGGCCGGCGTCAAACGGTTAACTTTTTTCCGATATTGGGTAATACTCGTCACTAGAATTGGCCGATACTGCGAGTAAGAATTGGCCAATGTCGAGTTAAGTTGGGTCGGCCGATACTGGGAGCAAGAATTGGCCAATGTCGGGTTAAGTTGGGTCGGCCGGCGTCAAACGGTTAACTTTTTTCCGATATTGGGTAATACTCGTCACTAGAATTGGCCGATACTGCGAGTAAGAATTGGCCAATGTCGAGTTAAGTTGGGTCGGCCGATACTGGGA